>KE588476.1:10480-20780 GCA_000443045.1 Phytophthora x cambivora | reverse complement strand
TGACGAACGAAGCCTTGGAGACTAGCTCCCTCCTTCTCGAACGTCACGCAAGCTAGTCGGGTATGCAGCACCCGCAGCCACGGACGCTTGTCCAGATAACCTTCCGCGTTTTCCAGCGCCAGTAGCACGTCCGCCTTGGCGAACATGATTTCATCCAACTGGTTCACGTTGACGTGGCCATGTCCTTCCTCTTCCTCTCTATTGTTGTTGTTGTCGTCATTACATTCTGGTTGGTGTCCGCTTAGACGAAGCTCGCGGTCATGCTGCCGCTTGTCGTATTCCTTGGACAGACCGTAGAAGACGGACTCGACGAGACTTTCATCCAAAGCCAACGAGTCTTCGAGGGTCCGCCAGTCCACTTGATCATGAATCACCATGTCGGAACCCTCAAATCTTCGTGAACCGCCGCTGGTGCCTGCTCAAAACTCGCACTACGGGTTTTTGTTATCGTGCTTCGGATGATGGAGGTGCTGCTTCTGGACACGACCGAGAAAGAGGGCGAGGACAACACGCTCTACCACTACGTGCACAACAGTGACACAGTCGGCTGCTTCTCGGCTCCGTCAAGGACCAGCACGACCCACTGGCTGGACCTTCGAGGGGTTTTGGCGGCTGCGGTTGGTGCTACAACGTCACTGTGCGGTGAACCTTTGAAGTTCGCACGCTTTGGAGATGGCAACTCGAACGTGAGCACTGGCATCGTGGGCTTCGTCAATATCTACGAAGTGCTGTACGCATTTGTCTTCACGTCCTCAGACCTTCCCGAATCCATCGTTCAGGTTTGAAGTGAAGTTGTGGTGTGGGTTCTCGGTGAAGTCGTCTGTCTAATCGGGATACTTGCTGGCGTTGTAGTACTACACGCGCTCGAGCTGTGACCTGCTCCTAAGTCTCCTCGGATACCCGGACGCAAAGCTTGGGCAGTGGCGCAGACGGGAAGGATCTTCTATCAGCACGGACACTCTCCGTGCACAGCTAGACGCAATTTTCCGAGGAATCTGCAGCATTATCCAAGAGGGTATTCACTCCTTCAACCTGTTGACTGAAGGAGAAGAAGTACTGATGCTTGCTCTGACTCGCCTAGATTTGAGCTTCGGTTCACATCTCCACTTCGTCTTCGACGGGCGTGTGCCCGCAGTCAACTACCCCTTGGAAACCCTGGTAATACTTGTTCTGGCGGTACGCTTGGCCTTAGTAGCTAATTGAGTTTTGTAGGCCAAGTTGGCAGTTCTGGACGCTCCCTTCGGCGACACTGCGAGTTCCACACAAAAAGTATCTGCTTCTACTCCTCTTGAAATGAGCCGCTCTCCATATTTCAGCGGCTTGAAGCACTGACGTTTAACATGAGCAGTACGCAGCAATCGGCCGCTGCATCTTCTACCGGTGAGTTTCATCGCGTTCTCAACGTCTTCTCCGCGTGAGCATCAAGACGGACAATTGATTTTGTTTACTGCAGCAAGCAGCTCGCGTTCTCGACCATGCGCAGCGACTTCCTTCGAATGCTCTTCCAGTGGCTATTGGATGGAGAGCAGTTTGCACCCGACTCGAGTGTGACGAAGTCCCCACACGGTAATGCGTGCATAATGTACCAACATATTGCCACCGCTCCCTTCCCAACAGTTATCGGTTGTGGCGTTTGCTGAATCCTGTAGAACAAAGTGACGGATCACCGACGCGCATCGACACCTTTGAGCTGCATGATTTCCGATTCACTCGCCATGGTGGATACCCAAAGCGACACGCGCTCCTGATTATCTCCAAGGGCAACGTACGTACCGCAGTCGCATGATGGTTCGGAGTTATTTCTCACCAGTTCGTTGTTTGTGCACACCACACTGCTCCAGCTACAACTTGTGTTTCTGGTTGAGCGCAAACTGGAGCTGGAAGGCAAAGGTGACGCCGTTGGATGGGCCAAAACTCTCGGTGACGATGTGAGCCAGCAGTGCGTAGAACAACTGTTTACCTTCTGCACTCAGCACCTCGAAGCGTACTTGGAAACCAGCCAAGGACTGCGTCAGGAGCGCGTGGAGGCGCTACAAAAGCAGTTTACAGACCAGCTACAACGAGAGCCCGAGGCCTCGATCAATTGCAAGTCGTTGATTCGGTTTCTCTGGCATTCAGTCGCTCTTGATCGTCTTCGAGGCGTTATCATCGGTGATGTCCTTCCGTTCACTCATCTCAACGGCCAAGGCGAGCAGACCAAGTCTCAACATCAGAAGTATGACTCCATTTTGGCCCGATTTGTCCAGCATATCGTCGCCTTGCAGCAGAGCACGCGCTGTTTGTACGATCCACCCATTGAAACATCCCCCGAGCTCCCGTCAGGAATTCCGCCACTAAAGCTTAACGTGGATGACCCAGACACGCTCTTCTTACGTGAAAAGCCGACAGACGAAGGCGACATCTCCACTGGCGACGCGCATATTTTTCCGGGGCTTCATTACACGCACGAGCCCTTCGAGAACAAAGGACGTGAGTTGCGTCAGACAGCCGAACGGGTCATTGTGCAAGGCCAGCCATTCTGGATCATAGCTACTTACTTCGAGACGCTGGAGTTCTTCAGTATTCTGGACGCTGTTTTGCCGCTGGAACTGCTGGAGCACGAGATGAATCGTCTTTGCGCGTTTGGTGGTGCTGATCCAGTAGCAACCTCAGCACCAGACAGTTAACTGTAGAGCTCGTGACGCGAAGACCTGCGACTCACGCCGCGCTTTAGGAAGTAAATAAGTTTAAATTATGTCTGCTTCAAAGTTTTTGCTAGACGGGCCAACACAAGCATCGCCTTTGTCGGACACGTCTTCATAGTAATTTTGGGGATGATAGCAGACGATCAGAGCCTTGGCGGGGTGGGCTGCGACTGGATGCACTCTAGTCCGTAAAATCAAATACAGAGCTGGCGCTGGAGGAAGGCGGCGCACGAGCTGATTTTGCC
This sequence comes from Phytophthora x cambivora, assembly GCA_000443045.1. Classification (NCBI taxonomy): domain Eukaryota; phylum Oomycota; class Peronosporomycetes; order Peronosporales; family Peronosporaceae; genus Phytophthora; species Phytophthora x cambivora. The sequence continues at coordinate 17,851 of KE588476.1, read as the reverse complement.
TTGCGTCGGTGAGGACTCGAGGATACTGGCGACTCATTCGCGATAGGTGAACGAGTCGGAGTCCGTAAAATCTTCGCAGACTTTGAAACCCGCAGCGGCGTCGACGAAGGAGTTTTTGTGGGTGTCAGATTGAGCAAAGGCGACTGTCGGGAAAGCCCCGGGGAGTGTCCATTCCTTGTCGGCGTACGTAGCAGTACTTTGCTATTCTTCGTTGATGGCGGCGAGGATGAAGGAGCGAAATCAAAGATCCCCTGATTCGAGACGCAGCTTTTGCCGTTTCTCGCGCTTGAGTCGGAATCATGCATCTCCTTCTTTCTTCGTTTCGACTGCAATCTCCGACCCAAAACAGTCTTATTCGCTCCAGCGGGGTTGTAGTTTTCCTCGCCAGCATCCTGCGAGAGATCCAAGTCTTCACTGCCATTGTCACGGCACGTAACATCCATGGTGAGCACCATGAACGGGGATGAACCACATTCAGACACAGATGCTTCGTCCAAGCTAGACTTCTTAGCAGGACTGGCACGACTTAGCATCGAGAACTCAGCATCAAATTCCTCCACCAGCTGTCGAGTCCTCTTCAAAAGTCGCGCTACAACCGGTGATGATAGCGAGCCGTCCGGAAGCACTGCGGTTTGTGGAGATCTCCCATCGCGTGGGGGTATCTTGGGAGTTATCTGTTCCGCTGGTATTGTCATGGGAGACTTGGCGCGAGGTCGCTTCTTTTCTGAGCTTCTCGGAGGAGTGCGAGTTGGTGTTAGACTTCCGTGGCCCTGGGTAGTTGGTCGCCTCTTCTCTTTTGCGATCACAACTGATTCGCTGTCCGAGTCATCGATGTTAGAGCACAAGTTTTTTAATGGCCGGGATCCGACAGTAGACGCCGATTTTCGCGCACACGCCCCTTTAGTTTTGTCTTCGAAATGTTTATCAATCTCGGCACTCTTTGGAGTAGCTTCGCTCACACATTGCTGTTCGCACATATCACTCGCCACCGCACACAAACTCTCAACAGCCCCGGTTTCCTGGTATGACTTCAGGATCTCTTCGATGTGAAGCACAGACTTGGCTACCTCAGCAGTTAGTGCACCAATCTGAGAGTGAAATGCCACAAACACACTAAGAGCACGAAGAAGCAGCCGAGGCGAGCTGTGGGGTAGCGTGTTCAGGATAACTGCGCTGTTAGCAGGAGAATCTTTCATCAGATATCCGAGAAGCAGCGATGTGCACCCTCCCAGAATCACGTCCTCAGGACTCCAGTCATCATCTCCCTCTTCCATCGAAATAGTGCTGCCCCCGCCTCCAGCTTGATCTTCAGTCAATTCAATAAGGTGCACGTACGACTCCACTTTCGCCTGGAAAAATCTTGAGAACAGATCACAAGCGCTGACCTTCATTTGTGAGGATCCATCCTGTCGCAAATTAAGGTACAATATTGCCCCGGCCAGCGCGTCTCGGTTATCATCGCTGAACTCGATGCAATTGACAATCACGCTTAGTAGTAGCAAGCAGGAATCAAACTCTGACTTGTCCAGTCCCGCCGATTTTGGACGGCTCTTCTCCCCTGCTGACGGCGCGCTCACTAGACCCAAGAGTTGAGTAAATGCGTGTGCAATAAGTTGCATACCACCTAGCGCGTGCACATGGCTTGCTGCTTCGACACTGTGGTGCGTTAAATTGATTAACACGCGCAACGCCGACAGTAGAGCTTCCACCACCAACGCCATACGCGTGGGCTCCGATTTCCACCGCCTTCGGGCGTGAGTTCCCCAACTAAGCTCACTCAGGATACGCATGAGCTTTAGCAGCAATTCAAATAGCTCTCTCCGTTTTGCCACGTACTGCTGGACATCCAGATTTAAAAAAGTGACGTGGTCGAAGACACGCAGCAGCATGCTCACGCGATGAAGCATGTGAGCAAACTCGAGCGAGAGCGGTTGCATCTGAGTAGAGGGTGCCAGCAGCTCAAGAACGCCGATCCGCCGGGCTAGACCGCACACCAATACGTCAATACCACCGTTCCGCACTAGTTGCTGTTTTCGCCGTCGCAATAATCGAAACGTGTCCGCTGCACTTGTGTCTTTTCGGTTCTGAGACTGCTGAGCCAACTTCAAATCTGAGGCCTGGTTCACCGCTGAATCGCCATCCATTTGCAGCAATTTGCACAGCGCAGCACACAGAAGATCCGCCGTCGACGCCAGCAGCTTTTCCTCGAAAAAAAACTCTTCATGGCTCTTCAGTATCTCCTCCAATTGGCTTTGAAAAGCGTCAGATGACGTCAGAGTGGAGCTCTCGTCCTGTTCAAACATCTTCACTCCAGTCACGCGCATGTTTCCGCCTTTGCCAGTCGTTTGCTTCCGTTTCAAGCACGTCTTTTTCAGCGAAGGAGGCTGTTGCATCACTGACGTCTCCGTCGCTGCCTTCCCCTGTTCACCGTCCCCATCCCCTGCTATCTTCTGCTTCAGCGCGTGCACCACTGCGTCCAGCACCTTCTCATCCACGAACTCCTCCGCCACGGAGCTCTGAGCCAGGAAAAACAGCAGCACAGCCAGCGCCAGTCGCGGCGCCTCCTCTCCTCCACTCAAACCTGAAGGTCCCAGCCCCGAGCGCAGCAGCTCCTGCGTCTTGGCCTGGATCGTCCGTCTCTGGCTGGACAACTCCACGGCCTGCAGGATCGTCGCGTCCTGCAGCAGCTGCGCCAGCTCCAGCACGCTGCGGGCCTGCGCCAGGCGCCCGCGCTGCGTCGTGGCGGGCGTCAGCAGCCCGTCCAGCAGGTACGAGACGTCGTCCAGCCTCGCCGCCAGCAGTCCGTCCTCCTGCAGCAGCAGCGTGCTCTGTAATACGATCGTCGTGTCCTGCTCTGTACCCGAGAGATGGTCCACGTGCGCGTGCTGGCGGCCGTAGAACGCGAACTTGCGGCGCGCGGCGTCTCGGTCCACGGCTTCCAGGCGCGGCAGCAGGCTGTCAGGGGCGTTGTAACTGGTATCAGTAGAAGCGCCTGCGTCTGTAGAACACGCACGAGGTGGTTGGGGGCGTGGACGCCCCCGGGGAGCCCCGAGAGCGCGCGAGGAAGAAGGCGCCATGGCGCGCGGAGAGAGGCCTGTCCGAAAATGCGGAACTGCGCAAAATGTGAAGAGACACAACATTTTGTGTATTGGCAAGAAAGTTTGTGCAACTTTACAGAAAACGTCTTCAGCTTCAACTATTCGGCGTATGATGCATGTCAAAAAAAATGGTCCATACTCTAAACGTTAGTAAATCTCTAGCTTCGCGTCTGGGTCGACGGCGTAGACGTGTTTGTACTTGTCGAAGAGCTTCTGAAGAGCTTCCACGTATTGTGTGTGGTACTTGTGGACGTCCTCCTTCGTGGGGCTCTCAATGCGCGGCAGCACCAGGGCCTCTCCGACGACCGTGATGAGGTCCACGTCGGTACAAGGCAGGAAGAAACACTGCGGGAGGCCGAAGAAAGCCACCCCGGGGATCTTGAACTCGTTCATCTTGAGTCGAAGCTGCAGCAGGTACGGGAACGTGTGGTACGTGTACTCCTCGCCGAAAGTGTACGCTGGGTGCACCTTGTAGCCGTGCTGCAGAGCCAACTTGATGAATCCGAAGCGCTTCTTGATGTACACTCGGTGCTTGCCTCGCTCGTACAGTGTGGCCTCTTCGAAGCCGCCGGGGATCAAACACACGTTCTGACCCGTGGCCATGAAGCGGTGGAACGTGGATCTGGCAACGCAGCTGAAGTCCATCCAGTTGAGGAGGTCGCGCATGACTGGGAACCAGAAGAGGTTTTCAGCTACGAGCCAGCGACAATGGGCGTGCAGGAAGCTCATGTGGTGGGCGCCGTTGAACGCGAACCCGTTCGAGAGGACGCCGTGCGGGTGGAAGGCGAACAGTGCGCGGTCGTCAGGCTTCACCGACGGCGACAGGTCGTTCTCCTCGACTGTCTTGCGAGCAATATCCGTGTTGCATTTGCCGTCACTGCCAGACGCATCTTTGGGCTGCTTCGCCTTCTCGCGCTCGTCGAAGACCGTGACGTTGAGTCGGAAGTAGGGATAATGCAGGAACAAGTAGCGGAAGAAGTGCCTCATGAACGGCCACTGGTGGAGCGAGGGTCTGGTCGAGTAGTGGTAGCTCTCGTGCAGCACGATGAAGCCCAAGTAGATTTGCGCAGCGAGAGGCATCGGAGCAACATCCGCACGTGTCGCTTTCGCCCAGATCCATAGCGCTAGACAAAAGAGCGAAAAGACCCACATCGCAGCAAAGAACAGGAGACCGATGACCCAGAGACCGTAGAGAAGTGTGAGGTGCACGCGCCGCAGGAAGCGCCCGCGCAGCGTTCGCAGCTCCGGTCGGTCATCGAAGTTGGGCCAGGCCGCAGTGCGGCCACAAGCAGCGTTCTTGAGTCCCGGCATCCCGTTGTTTGCACGGCTCGACCCTTCGGAGGAATGCGATCCTTTTCGGTGGAGCTAGAGGCAGCAGCAGCGTCTTCACAGAGGAGACCGGTCTGCTTTGGGGCACCCAAAGTGGGTGTAAAGCAGCGCTGGCATCTCTGGCTCGTCGGCACCGTCATCTCTCCTACCGATACATGTAATAGGAACCGCCATTGAGAGCAATGGAGCAATCGAGTCGCTGATCGTTGAGCGTGGTTGCAGCATTTGACGCTTGTCTTTTGCATCTTCAAAGGTCGCAGGGCGAATTGGCCACGTAGTGGCCTCGATGCAGAGCACTCGGTTTGTATGCAATAAATACCATAATTTATTCTCTGCACTACACTTGCTAGCACATGCCGACGCCCGCTCGACTGGCGGCACGCGGCGTAGTAGCTTAGATACCTAGCTATTGTTCAGGCGGGCGGGGCCACGCGCAAGACGGGGTGGCGGGCCACCTCCTCGGCGCTGAGTCGACGCGACGGCTGCACCTGCAGCATACTGGCCAGCAGGTTGATCGTGGACTTGGAGAGCTGCTGCTGGAATCCCCAGAGCTCCAGGATCTTGCCAACACCGTACTTGTTCAGCACCCGCAAGGTCGGGGCGCGGCTGTCTTCGTCGGCAAACAGAGGCGAGCCCGTGAGCATGATGAACAGCAGCACTCCAAGCGACCAGACGTCGGCGCCCTTGGGGTCGTACACGGCTCCCTGAGTCACCTCCGGCGCCATGTAGTAGAACTTGCCCACCAGGTCGCTGGAGAACTGGCTGGCAGCTGCGCTCAAGCCAAAGTCGCAGATCTTCACCTGTCCGTCCTTCAGCAGCACGTTCTCCAGGGACAAGTCGCGGTGGGCCACACCGATAGCGTGGAGGAAGCTCAGCCCCTTGGCGATCTGGGCGAACAGTGCCAACGCTTCCGACTCAGGTAGTCTTCTTCCAGGCTTCGAGGTGACGTAGTCGTAGAGGTCTCCGCCTGCACAGAAGTCCATGGCGACGAAGACGCTGTCTCCGCACGTGAAGAACCCCTCTCTTTCATACTCTACAACATGCTGGCGGCCGGGGGCGCGGGCGATAAGAGGGTCGTCCAGCAGCTGGATGACGGCGCGTTCGCTGAGCGGGTTCTCCTTGACGGCGTCGGGGCTGCTGCTGTCTTCTTCCTGCAGCAAAGGGATGCTCAGGCGCTTGAGCACCACGAGCTTCTTCAGCTCCTCGTCCTGGTACAGGGCGGTCTCTCCGTACAAAGTGCTGCGCAGCTTCTTGCAGTGCGTGTAGCGGGCCAGCAGGTCGGCGGAGGCGGCGGCGGTTGCGACGGCGGAGGGCGCGAAGCTCTCGACGACGAGCGGGGCGTGGATCATGGTGGTGAGTTAGACTGTTTGTTAATTGGGGGGAGGCGGCTGGCGCTGGTATGTTGGCTGCGGGGCAGTCTCCTCCGGGCAGAGCGACACGAACTGAAGCGCGCTCTCTTTTGGGGCACAACACGGACTCGGCTGTTGGGCTCAAATTTGGAAATGCCCGAGCAGGCCGTTGAGTCTCCTTTTCACGACAAAGCGAAGGAGCAGAGACCGGCAGAGACTCGGCAGTGCTGGTACCGACGGTACGAACCCTGCGGAAGTCGATTTGACCAGTTAGTTGATTATATAACAGGAATTCGGATTCTGCAGTGCATAGGAAGCAGAGATATTATGCACTTGGGGACAATAAAATAGAGTTGTGTTTTTAGAATGCATTTGTACAGGTCGCATGGGGGCCCATCGCTCCGTCACATAAAACTAAACCTGCTCGGTTTGGCTCTGCGCGCTTCAACATGTCTCGGTCAAAAACCAACAACATTTTCACGTAGTTAGCCGCACCTACTATACTAATATGTTTTCATAATGTATCATGTAGCCAAAGTGCTACTAATAGTTTTCATTATCCTGTCCACCTCTATAATCCAATTACCTCTATACCTGTAATGAGAGGGAGGGATGTGAGGAAAGGTCGTTGTAAAATACCATGAGCCAGACACGACTCGAGACTTGTCTTTGTGAGCTGGTTCAGGCTTCAACGTTGCCAGACTGGGGTGGCGCTCGCACTCGACTATCCACTGTCGAAACGCTGTAGCAGGCCGTTGCGGCCGTTGAGCGGGGCCTGGCGCCATGCCCCGCTTGATCGTAAAAACGCTGCGGCCGGCCAATATTGGCGCGAGGCGGCTCCGTATGGGTGGCTTGCCACTGCCAGCGAGGTTGCACACGCACAATAGGGCAAGACTAGCAAAATGTGCGGACTGGTCCATGCCAGCCGGTCGAGAGCGCTGTCCAAAGTTCAAGCCCAAATCGTGGCGCCGACATCTTAGACATTGCGTCGCGGTAAACCACGGGTATAAACAACCCCCGGCATCGGCGTGCGTCAGGGGCGCCTGGCCAATCGGAGACCGCCGGCGCGGTGTGTCCGTGCCAAACTGCCCGGCAGCCAGGCGCGCGAGGCTGCCGCGCCTCGCGTCGACGACAGCATGACGCAGCAGCACCAGTCATATCACTTCGATGGCATCGAGTCGCTGCAGGCAGTGCCGCTATGCTCTGGTAGTGGCAGCGCCAGCAGCAGCCAGCGCCAATAGCCGTCGAGCTTTCATCTCCTAGAACTTATATAAATTAACCCGCTGCTGACAATACAAAAACACAATGTATCCACCTGCAAGATCGCATATCCTGCCCTTTCGCTTGCAACTGAAGTTGAAGTCGCCAGAGAAGGAGTTCAGCGTGTCGTTGCGATCTTGAAGCGCCGCACAGCAACGCTGAGCCTGGCGTGGCGCTCGTGGCCGATAGCGTGCGAGATTGCCTTCCAGTGTACCAGGTAGCGCAAGTGCTGGCTGCGCGAGTCGCACGCGCTCGTGGCCGATAGCGTGCGAGCGAGCACCCAGGGCGGGATCTGGGCCACTTGCAACCACGACATACAGCCCAGGCACCGGCGT
>KE588473.1:7115-20069 GCA_000443045.1 Phytophthora x cambivora | reverse complement strand
CACAGCTTGGCCGGTCGGGTCTTCGACGCTCAACAACCACAGATCCCGCTATAGGAAGCGGCAAGCATCGCAAGGAAAGAAACGTAAAGGAGAAGACCCCGTAAAGGCAACCCCACGGCCGGATCCAGATCCAGGCCGCCAGATCCAAGTGCAAGACCACTTGATCTGGAAGTATAACCGCGAGCTGCGTGAAGATTTCCACGCCGCTCCACCCCATCCCCCCGTCTCGCCGAGACTGTCTCGACTTCAAGGCGTTGACACTTCAGAAGACACCAGAAGAGCAGATCCAGCCCTACCGACGGGTACACAAGGTGACCCAGTTCAGCACACGTCACGGCAGATCGGAGTACCCCCTTCGTTAGTCGGTTCGGGCGCAGTTGGTAAGTTGGGTTGGCGATCTCGCTGATTTCGCTGATCCCGCTACACCACAAGTGCCCGGATCTTCTGGTGACTCGGGATTTCACCGTGAGTCCCAAGAAGAAGTCAAAGTGAAGATAGAACAAGGGGACCAGGCGTCATCGGACCTTGGATCGACGACAACGCCGCTGAATGAAGCAAGAACCGCAGATCGACAGAGTACTGGGAGGAACTCTATCGACGGAAAGGAGGCAGATCCGGATCCGGATCTGGAAGATAAACCTAAACCTCCTCCCCAGGTCCCTTCGGGGACCCCTGTGAGTCTCGATTCACATCGAAACTCACTAACAAAACAAACTAAAGCCGGACAGAACCGGTGTGCGTTCGCGGACTCGCCAGTCAAACTGCCGACAGGGGAACCCATACTGAAGCCCAGCTGGGAATGGGAAGGCAAGGTGCCCACCAAACGGACGGCGCTCAAGGCCCCGGATCTGGAGGACGAGCCCAAGGACAGACTAGTTCCAGCCAGGATCAAGACGGAGACGTCAGACCCAACATGGAACAAGGCAGATCTGGAGTCCAGGTACCACCGGAAAGAACTCCAGGATTTCATGACCCACAACCCGATTATGCAGATCTTACGACCGACGCAGATCGGTGATCATACCGGGCCAGTGACGGCACCAGCTTCGACAGACAACAAGCTGGAGGCGATCAAGATCCTCACGAACCTACTGTGGGAGGCAGGTCTGGTAGCGGGAACATTCGACGCAGACGACTTGTTCCGTCCCGGTCTACGAATGTACCAGACGTCGACGAAAGAACTCTTCGACAAGCTGAAGGTAATCGTAGGAGAGAAGGTGACGAACCCCAGCACGACCTCAAGCCCTGGCTCATCGACACAGATCGGATCCACAGGTGACCGGACTTCCTCACCTTTCGTGTCGGCAGCTGAGGCGGAGTCGGACGCGTCGTCGGAGCCACGACGGATGTCGCTAGGCCCCACTGGTGCCGCTATGTTGCAAGCCAGATCCAAGGTGCCACGACCGAAGCCCACCCGAGCAAAAGCCAAGAAGGCTTCAGGGACGGTGAACAAACCGACGGCTTCCCCCATATCATGGTGGTGAGCGACAACGCTACGACCTCTACAGACAAGATGAAATCCTACTTCCAGGCGGCCATGAGTCGCTTCCTTCGTGAACAACAGATCTCCATGCCAAACCTGGCAGCCAGGACTCTTCCGAATCCAGGAAACAGAGATGTGGAGATGGAATCTGCTGGATCGGATGACCTGGAAAGACTGCAGTGGGAGTACGACCCAGATGACTTGGATCTCCCCGCAGCGGTCCCAGCAGCAGTGGCGACGGCAGCAGTCGGAGCTTCGGAATCGACGCTAATCCAACGCGTCCGAATCTCGGCCATATCTGACCTGAAGGAATTTACCGGGAAAGATCAGGATGAGGACAGAGCGAGAGCGTGGATCAGCAAGGTCAAGTCCTCCTTCATGCGAGATCAAGCATCTGATGAAGGGAAATGCCTGACGCTCGCAGATCTATTGACAGGACCCGCGAAGAACTGGTACCGACAGCTACCAAGATCTACGCGCAACAAATGGACTGAACTGCTCAAGAGCTTCCAGATCCAGTATTGCGGATTCGGGGTCTCGGTAGCTCGACAGTACTACCAAGCGCGAAAGCGATCGGACGAGTCAGCGTTGGAATACCTGCACAAGCTTAACGTGGCCGGCGTTTGAAGGTCAAAGACGGTAACACCAAGGAACGGAAGGAACATGTGGACCATTTCATCGAGACATTGGGAGACCCCGAGCTGGCCGACAGGTTGACGTTGTTACGACTGTCAGATGCAGATGATTTGGAGGAAGTGTTGCGGGCCCTAGACAGGGCGAAGAGTCGTCAGAAGAAGACGACCGCCGGATCTAGCCTGTACCGGCAGAAAGCAGCCCCGTTGCCAGCGCCAGCTGCATCAGCCAAACCAGTGCGTGCGATACAGATCCAAGCACCGGACTCAGAGTCGGACTCTAGTTCGGAGGGATCGGACTCGGACCGGGATGAGCATCGTCGGGTCTACCTTGCCGCGAGTGATGAAACCTCGCCGCCCGGAGAAGAACCGAAAACTTTAGATCGCGAACAGTCGGATCGCCGCACTCCGGATCCTCAACCTGGAGATCCGAGGCCACGATATAAACCGGACAGCGCAGACCGGGGGCGATGCTCTCACTATGGCTCCAAAAAGCACACCGATCTGGGGTGCTGGAGACGTCTGACGTGCAAGAAGTGTGGAAAGAGAGGCCACCCGGCGGATCACTGCCTGTTCGTATGCCGAGGATGTGGAGAATTGCACGACATGGGGAAGTGCCCGATGGAGGAGTTCTACAACCAGATCCGTCAGTGATTTGACTCAGTTAAACATGCTGGGATGCTGCCGGTGATGGAGGAGAAGATGTTAAACTAGGACGCTCGCCGGAATGGAATCCGGTACGAGCCGAGCGCTCTAGATATTGCATTTATGCATACGTGAGCAAGCCATCAATAGATCAAGCTAGCGGAAGGCCAGATCTATGTGATAATACATTTGATCTACATGGAAAACGGACTGCTGCCATATCCAGTCTTTGCCCAGCGGGTGACTTCGACAGAGCGGACGACGCCGAAGTGATCAATCTCAACCCTGGTACCTCGCGTGGGTACTGGAAACAACGGGACCCAGATCTCTGGTTCTCGCCTACAGAAGGGGAAAACATTCCCCCGGATCATCAGCCTAGTCTCGTGGCTGAATGTAAGCGAACTGGAGATCCGAGTCCAGATCTGTTGCCCGGAGAATCGAGAGGATACTGGAAGCATCATGCGCCCGGAAAATGGTTCCGGCAGGCTAAAATCACAGGGAAGATCAATAATGAGAAGACGATCCTACTCCTCGACACTGGCGCCGAGGTGTCTATCGTAGACACTACGTTCGCCCAGCGAATGGGGTTATGTGGATAGGTGCCAGAGTCAAGACTGTGTAGGCATCGCAGATACGGTGTACTCGACTGCCGGAAGGACGCGGATCAAGATCACGCTGGCAGGATATCTGGTGTACCTGTTCGACATCTGGGTTGGTGATCTATCGGTCCAAGAAGCTATCCTGGGGATGGACTTCATGGTGCCTGGGGGATCCGCTTGGATTTAGCCGATGGGTCACTGTGCCTCCCAGACGAGGTGCGGATCCAGCTCAGCGGCAGGCGCCAGCTGTATAACGACAAGGCAAGAGTTGTTCGGCTGGATCAGCATTTGCAGATTGATGTAGGGGATTCAATTGAGGTACCCATGCGGAGGCAAACCTCCGATCAAGACTCATTGTGGGTGACCCGGGGAAACCGATGGGTGCCGACGGTGAGTAGAGGGCCAGGAAAAAAGCTATATTTGACGATTACGAACATCGGAGAGAAGAAGCTGATCCTGCAAGGGGACGAACGGATAGCGATGTGGCTGGCTGGGGATCGGGTACCCCGACTACCAGGTTTTGTGACGACTGGATCTCGTCGCTACCTAGAGTGGCAGAATCTAGCTCTACAGGCAACCACGGACGCCAAAGTATCGGAGAAGTACCAACCTCCAGAGCAGCCAGATCTACCTGCGGTGGAACGACCAACTTATCCAACCCCACGGGCGATACTGCGCAAGCCAAGCCAACGATCGGGAGAGCAGAGATTTGTCCTGCCCGTCCAAGTAGCTGTGGATTTGCCAGATCCAGAAGCAGAAGTGCCCGTCCAAGTAACTGTGGATTCGCCAGATCCGGAAGCAGACGTAGGCGGCTCAACGCCAACCCCCCCAGGATGGAGATTTCGAGTCAACCGCCAGCCTAGATCTGGACGGGCAGCTTGTAGACGAAGCCGTAGGCGAGTCAGAGAGCCAAAGTACGATGGGGGCGACGAACACCCCGAAGGAGAGTCGGAAAGAAGTGGAAGAGACAACTCCTGAGACGGCACCGACCTCTGGAGGGATGACAGCTGAAGTTGCTAGCCCAGTAGAGGATGAGCAAGTGTGCTATCGTGAAGGAGGTGATCTCAGAGCCGAAGAAGTGGAGTCAGAGATGGCTGTGTTGCCCGAAGTCAAACAATCGACAGAAGATGTGACGATAGAGGACATCCAAGTGGGAGATCCGACTGTCAACTCAGCCGAGGAGATAGATCGACTGCGACGGCTGATATGGAGGCGCCGCCACTTGCTCATTGGAAAAGGCAACGCACTTCCCCCCGCAGCAAGAGAAATCGTCTGCGACATCGATGTGGGAGGCGCCAAGCCCATCGCGCAGCGGGTGCGCAAAGTAGCCCCTCAGTTTCGGGAGAAGCTCTCGGATCTGATCAAGGGGTTGCTTGGAGCTCGGATCATCTGGGCCTCGCCGATTGTGGTGATTATCAAGACGAATGGAGTGGATATCAGGCTCTGTATTGACTACCGGTTGGTCAACAGCCTAACGAGGCTTATGATCTACCCGATGCCCCTGATCAATGACTTGCTGGAGGATCTAGACAAGGTGCTATGGTACTGGGTTTTGGGTAGTGACCATGACGGACCGTGCGCGCGCGATCTCAGCTTTCATTACCCCCTTCGGACTGTTCGAATGGAACCGATTGCCCTTCGGCCTAAAGACCCCAGATTTATCAGCGGATGCTTGACAACGCACTGTATGGCTTCACGCGGATCCCGCAATTGGAAGGGGATCCCGTGCCGAAGCAGTCGGACCCAAAGACAAGCCCGGATCTGATACCCTCCGAACCTAACGGCGACGACGAGAAGTCGGTGCTGGGGCGCAGATCCTACATTGATGACATTCGAATCACAGCCGAGTCCTGGGATCACCTCTGCAATAGAGTTGAAGGACTACTCGACGTGTGCGACGAGTGGAACCTGTCAATTAGTGTGGTAAAAAGTTTCTGGGGTAAGGATCAAGTGGAGTACCTCGGGCATAAAGTGTCGAATCATGGACTGGAGGCGAACCCGAACGATCTGTCGGCGTTGACGGAACTACTGTTCCCAGGTTCACTCCGGGCAATGCAATCCTTTTTGGGGAGCCTCAACTACTACAGTAAGTTTATTGAAGATTACGCGATCTACGCCGCAGTGCTGTACGAACTACGGGAAGTAGACTTTGCAGCCATGAGCAAGCCGGAGAACCGATCTCGGATCCGAGATCTGGCAGCGGCAGTAGACGACGATATGGGAGGAGTCGACGGACCTGTCGAGGCCGATCTACGTTGGATCCGGGCTCACAAGTCGTTCGCCAAGGTGAAGGAGAAGGTGGCAGCCACGCCGATCCTGCGTCACTTTCAACCGGAGCTGCAGCCAGTAGTGGTCGTCTATGCCAACGATTGGGCGATCTCTGCGGCTCTGATGCAAGAGCACGACGATGTGTTCCACCCGGTTATGTTCGCGAGTCACACATTGAAGTCGAATGAGTTGATCTACGGGATCGTAGAGAAGGAAGTGCTAGCCTTGCTCCGTGTCTTGGATCTGGGACATAACCTGATGGTGGGACGCGAGATCAAGGTGCTGGCCCGCTACTCGACCTTAGCCTGGTTGTTCAGAGCCTCTGGTCTGCAAGGCAGACTCGGACAGTGGGCAGCTCTGCTATCCCCTTGGACCTCGAAATCGTGAAATGCACGAACGGAGAAGATGAGATCCTGGGAGCGATCGCCGCTACCATCACTCCCAGAGCTGAAGTGGATCAAGCATTGATCGCCATCGCGCCACGAAAGGAACCTCGGCGCAAGATCCAAGCCCCGATCCCTACGGTGTTCTCCGGAGAAAGCCTGTGGGTAGTAAGCTTTGACGGATTTGCCCACGTCAAGCGTGGTGGAGGCGCTTATAGCGCGATCCAAGTAGTCGACGTCTTCACGGGCGAACCCAAGGTGGGGGAGGTGTTGACTCCGTTACCCACAGTAGCCCAGCTACTTGAGCTCGAGGAGCTCTCGTATGTGGAGTTTATGGATTCTATCAAGGCGGGAGAATTGGCAGAAGTGGGTCTGCTTCGCCCAGAAGGCAGCTCACTGGAGCTCAACTCCTCGTCGGTCATGGACCCCGAGGTGTTAGAAGACGAACGAGCCTCTAAGAGGTAGACGCGGTATGGCGCTGCCATCTTGAAGGACCCCTCGGATCTGTATTACACCCTTCTGAAGGAGTTTTCGGATGTCGTGAGCGATGACCCCCCTTCGGTCCTTCCTCCGGACAGGGGTGTGAGGCATGAGATTGATCTCATGCCAGGTACGAAGTACTGTACCACGCGGCAGTGGCCGCATCCGAAGGAGCAGGTCGACGTCATCGACGCTTTCTTTGCGGCAAAGCAGGCCGCATGGTGCGCGAGTCTAAGTCGCCACATTCGTCACCAACGTTCTGTGTGCGTAAGCCCAATGGGAAGTGGCGCATGGTGCACGCCTTCAACAAGTTGAACGCGGCAACCATTCCGGCGTCGACGTCTATTCCTCGAAAGGATGTGTTGCAGAACAACATGGCTGGTTGCACGATCTTTAGTGCACTCGACATGGTCGACGGCTACATTCAGTGCTGATGCGGGAATCGGACATCCCTCTCACTGCAGTGAGCACTCCCAGCGGGATGTTGTGGGAATGGATGGTCATGCCCCAGGGGCTGTCCAACGCACCCGCTACATTCAACAGGCTCGTTACGCAGCTCTTCCGGCCGATGCGGAAGTTCGTACAGACGTACTTCGACGACATCTTCGTGCACAGTCGTGCGTCCGATTGGAAGCCGTCTGTCGAAGCCAATCTTGGCCACCTCCGTGAGGTTCTCTTGTGTATGCGCGAAAATCGCCTCTATGCGAACATCAACAAGTGTATCTTCGGAGCCGAAGAAATCCCCTTCTTGGGCTGCTTACTTGGGAAGGACGGTGTCCTTGCGGACCCGGAAAAGGTGTGTACAATTGCACAGTGACCGGTGCCCGTCTCGCAGAAGGACCTGCGGAAATGGCTCGACTACTTGCACAAGTATAGCGCCAATTACGCCGAGATGGCAAGGCCATTAACGAATCTTCTCAAGAAGGATGCCGTGTGGTCATGGACCTCTGAGGCTCAACAAGCTTTTGAAGCTATCCAGAGCAGCCTTCAGAGGCTGCCCGATGAGGAGCGCCCCATCAGCGTGGTATGCGATGCATCTGACTTTGCCATCGGCTGTGCCCTGCTGCAGGTGGATGCCGAAGGCAGGGAAAGAGTAGTGTCTTTTCAATCTCGCCAATTGAAGGCGGCGGAAAAGACCTACCCTGTCCACGACAAGGAGCTCCTGGCGATGAAGTACGCCTTGGTCAAGTTCCGGGTGCACCTGTTAGGTCAAAAACCCTTTGTGATCTACACAGATCATGCCTCGTTGAGGACGGCGACGTCGTTGCCTCACCTCTCTCCGCGCATGGCGCGGAGGCTCTCATTCTTCGCCGAATACAACTTCACGGTGGAGTAAAAACCGGGGAAGAAGAATGTCCTAGCGGACGCGCTCTCCCGGCGGCCAGATTACGAGTTGGCACATCTGGTCTACCTTGAGTCACCGCTCTATGAGCTTATCCGCGAGGCGCATGCCGAAGACGACGACCTTGCAGGTCTAGTGGAGGCGCTGAGCGCTCCAACCAAGGCCGTTAAGCTCACGGCGCGACAACGCTCACATCTGCACCGCTACTCAGTAGTGGAGGGTTTGCTCTACTACCAAGTAGACGGGGGCGACAAGCCTCGCATTGTCGTTCCAAACGACGAGGACCTGCGTCATCGTGTCCTCTATGAGGCTCATGACACACCGCTTAGCGGTCATCTGGGGAGGGAGAAGACGTACACGTCTGTAGCCCGCAACTTCAGGTGGCCCCACATGTATAAATGGGTACGTAAGTACGTACAGACATGTGAGACGTGTCAGCGCGTCAAGCCTGCGCCCTCGGCGTCAGCTCCTTTGATGAGCTTGCCGGTGCCGGCGGATTGCTTCTTCTTGGGCAGCTGCTTGGCAGCGGGCTTCTTCACTGCGGGCTTCTTCGAGGCAGGCTTTGACGAAGCGGCCACCTACTTCGTCTTCCGCGTGGACTTCCGCGGGGCGGGCGTTTTCTTCGCATTCGCCTTCGACTTGGTCGCCGCGACCACGGGCTTCTTAGAAGCGGGTAGTTTCTTCGCTTCGCCCGTGTCCTTCGCGTGCTTTTTTGAAGCCGGGGTCTTCTTCGCCTCCTCCGTGTCATTCGCAGGCTTCTTGGAAGCCGACGCGGCCTTCGCCACCTCCGGATCGCCCGAGTGCTTCTTGGAAGCAGGCGCCGGAGGCTTCTCCTCCATGTCGCTTGAAGTGGGCGCGTCGGTGTGGTGCTTGGCGGGGCCAGCAGCCCCGAGGGCGATGGGGGCGGCCCGCACGATGATCTGTGTCTCCGTCGTCATGCCCGGTGGGCGTAGTGGCGCGCGCGTGTGCTCGGTTGAGCGTGAATTGTCGAATGAGCCTGTGCTCACGTTTCCGCTGGATTTCCAACTGGGAAAGGTGCTTCCCGTTTGGGTGAGGGAGGGTGTAATGGGGCCAGGATTGGCCAGTGACCTTTTCAAGGAAAAGGGATGTTCTCTGGTGTAGACCACACCGGCCGGTGTGGCCCACAAGAACTGAGTGTCACATACCACGACTGGTACGCTGTACCATGCTCCATAAATAGAGTATTCACGGTAGACCTCCCCAAAGTACAATGTTAGGTTAGCGGTCGGTCGTACTTAGGATGACGACGCACGGGAGAAGAAGATCGCCCTTTAAACAGGGATTCAGTATGCAGATAGAAAGCAGTAGATAGAACCTTTTGAGTGTTATTAATACAAGTCAGTTTAACTCTAACCTTCAAGTGTACAAGTCTCCTTAATACTCGGTATTAATAGGAGACCGATAAGGCAGGGCCTTTTGTACTAAGAGCAACAGAGACACCAGGCGTCTGTTGAGGTTAGCGTGTTACGCTTCCTCTAAGCTACGGTGCGTGTGACCCCCGTCACAGTTGGTAACGAAGCAGCTCGTCAATCGATAAATCTGAGCGCCGAATGTCTGGAAGACGCTTGTGGCAAACAGTGGCAATCTTTTTGGCTGGCAGTCCGAAAAGCGAGTGTGATTCGTATAGCGCGTGGCGGTTCATAAAGCGCTTTCCCGTTTTACTTTTTTTTTCGCTCCCAGTGAGCAACAAAAGACATCATATCCAAATCTTCCAGCGTAGTGGGGCGATAAACGTGATCAAACCAAACACTGGATGGCTTGAAAACCCGTCCACTGCCGTCACTCTCAAGTGTAACGTCCAATTGTTCATGTTGCTGAAATAACGATAGTCATCAGATGTAGCTTCACAAACGAGTGCGACGAGTACATCGCGGATTCGTTGATTATATAAAAACACGCCATGGGGGCCGAGACTTCATGCGGGTTGGTCAGTGTACAGCACATGGATTGGACGCGTCTACGACCAAGCGCAATCGGATCGTCGGAATCTTGAAGAAGGCGTTCACTGGGCTTATCAAATGCATGAAGATGGAGCGCCCATGGGTTTTCGATATCATGCTGGGGTTTGGTGGAATATTTAATGGTATAATATGATTTTCCGGGTCCTGTACTTATACAGCGAACGAGATGTGAGTGCAATGACAAATTCACTCGCAACAGCAAAACTCACCTTCACCAGCGCTCAGGAATTTTATATCGTGATTGCATTTGAAAAGTGCGTTGATCACGGGTACATATGTGTTGATATACTCGTTTCCCGGACAGCGCTTAGTCTCAATTTGGTTATCATATGTCCATTTCGTCTGGGGACACGTCTGTTTTGGCATGAACATTCGACAAACATCTCCACGGGGTGTTCGCTTCGTCTTTTGAAGCAAGAACGAGAATGAAACCAATGATGGTGTTGATAGAACACCAGTGCACGAGCAGTAGTAACTGCTTCGACTGAGGATAAATTCGATAGCCTTGAGAGGGGCTGCGAGCTAGCAATGCGACGGAAAGTGTTTTCGTTTTCGCTGCTTGGTGCGTTTGTATACTGTTGCTCTAGTCGTTGAGCGTGTTTCAAAATTAACTCACTCCCCCCGAACGTCTACCGACACTGCTCGCACGCAGTCATAGCCGGTCTCAACGCTCAGGGGCAACGTTTTTTAAACGCCTTGCGATGAATTTCTAGTGGTGAAATGGTGCCAAGTCCACACGATGGGCACGAACTAATATCGAGAGGGACATTCGAAGATGCAATAGCGTCTACATACTAGACCATGGCTGCGCGAAATCGATCCAAGGAGCACATCCGGTAATAATCGTCAACAGTAGACGGCATACCATCCACCCAAATCAGCATATGTGTGTGAAGCGAGCCTGTGGAGTTCTGCGACTCGGTCGCCACATAGAAAGCCTTAGTGCAGCCGAAAAGACCGGGTTCTCTGCGTTCGCAATTGTTGTCAGTATCCCAATTCAACACCACGTCAATAAAAGTGCTCACAATGCGATCGAAGTACCTGCGTGTAGATTGACAAGGAGATACCGACAGTTAGTAACCCATGTTCGGCATCTGAGGTTCATAGATTACTTACCGGGCACAAATGTAAGGATTTGACGCGGCAAGATGGCCCAGTTGATCTCTTGAATACACCAAGGCTTCGCTAATACCGTTTTCCATTTGTGAAAGAACACATTCCGGTATTTCACCCGCAAGGTTTGCGATTCGGTTGGAGCTCGAACTGTCCGGGGATAGTGTAAAAACTCTTGTGGGTTGTCCGAGTTCCAATTGCATCGAGAAGAGATCGGCTCGGGCCCCAGATCTCTCCTTATTTGACCCCCAAAAAGCTCGCATACCAGTGAAAATATTGGCATATAATTCCCGAACACGACTCTCAACTTGGGGTACCACTGGAAGCGGGCGCTGCTCTGAAATTGCTTGGAGGCGCTTCTGCTGATAGTCAACGTATTCTTGTAACGCATCCCGATCAACACCTGCCGATTGCTCCATTGCCCGGGGCGATATTCCCGCTCTTATAAAAATTGCTTGCATTGCTCTGTGCCTGGCTAGCACGTCGAATGCCACCAAAGCAAAAGACCTCTGCTGAGCGTGTCGGTGTGTCGAGAGTCGCAAACAAAATTTGATAAATTCAATCATACTTATTGCTATTGGTCGCGTCTCATCAAGTCCCCCTCGGCCATACGGAAAGAGTTCACCAAATGCGTGCACCCAAAACGCTGGATCAAAGTCAGACAGAATGCTAGTTGATCTTTACACAACGACACGCTTTTTTCTTGTTGTTCAGGGCAATTTGAATGCCAAGCACAGCGTCGACATCGGTAAAATTACTGACCAATCCATCTGCAGTGTGTTCACCTACCTCATCGTCACCTGCAACATTCTGGTGAGCTGGAACCGGGGCATTATGTCTCCAAGTAGCTAGGTCAAGCTCCTCAATGCCACTTCCAGCACCTGAGTGTAGAACACTTCCATCAGCTCCAGTAAAATCGCTGTTTCCTGAAATCAACTCACTGGTACCAGCATTTTCGTTCAATCTGCTATCCATTTCGTCATCATTTGCGCCTATATTCACTGTTTCATTCAAATCACCAGCTTCGATTTGAATGTCTTGATTTAGTCTTCGCTCGACATCGTCGACTCCGCGACTCCCCATATTTTGCTGGTCTTCTGAGGCGATCCATAACGGCACACGTGCCCATAGATGCCACAGTCTCTTCCCAATCGGCACATTCGCCTACATTCTTGTAGAGATGGTTATTTTTGCGATACCATTAAAGTTGCTGCTGTAAATGTGGAACACGAACATCATACGCTTTCAAGGTCGCTGCGTTTTGGGCTGGGGTCGTCCCACCTACCATTGTAACTCCAATGACTCCCTCGGATACAATATTGCGAGGTAAAATCTGCGCAGGAGGGGCTGGATCTGCTCGAAAAAAGTAGGCGTGTGATCGCAGAGAGGCGTGCTTTCCTCCACGCACGACAGAGATGAAGTGCATCGGCTGTGGTAAATTGAGCATCGTGTTCTCGATGAATGTGCTATCCTCGAAGTCATCCGGTATCCGCCCTATATATAGTCCACTCGCGATAGCAAACTTTGGTGGGTTGACATGCTTTTTGTCGAGCAAAGATGTCCGGCACGACATGCATATCTGGAGAATCACTTAGCGTTGTTGGATGTGTGGTGTAGGGGGATCTGCGAAATCAGCGAGATCGCCAACCCAACTTACCAACTGCGCCCGAACACCGACTAACGGAGGGGGTACTCCGATCTGCCGTGACGTGTGCTGAACTGGGTCCCCTTGTGTACCCGTCGGTAGGGCTGGATCTGCTCTTCTGGTGTCTTCCGAAGTGTCAACGCCTTGAAGTCGAGACAGTCTCGGCGAGACGCGGGGATGGGGTGGAGCGGCGTGGAAATCTTCACGCAGCTCGCGGTTATACTTCCAGATCAAGTGGTCTTGCACTTGGATCTGGCGGCCTGGATCTGGATCTGGCCGTGGGGTTGCCTTTACGGGGTCTTCTCCTTTACGTTCCTTTCCTTGCGATGCTTGCCGCTTCCTATAGCGGGATCTGTGGTTGTTGAGCGTCGAAGACCCGACC
>AUVH01100867.1:0-12260 GCA_000443045.1 Phytophthora x cambivora | reverse complement strand
TACCGTAATTTTCATCGGTAAGTTTTAGGACACTTTAGGACTTTTAGGATCGTTTTAGTACAGATAATCCGACACCGCGATGGGCATGTTGTCGGGGAGAAGATGGCGTAGGATAGATGTAAATGAAGGTTGCGAACACAGAATCCATGAAATTACGCCAATGGGCTGGAACGACATTATCTGTTCATTCTGGGAAGTACCCCTCGATGTAGACACCAACACGGCCATCGATGCCAGGTGCGGGTCAGTCTGCTTTCTCGCCTAACGCCTCAGCATTAGAGTTCAAAGTGTCGAAGAGGGAACAGTGGATAAGCCGCCGTCTGACAGGAAGATATATTAGTTGCCTCGCAGGGGAAAGATCCAGACTCAAAATGTCCGTCCAGTGTTATCATCATCGCGAACGCACTTGGAAACTTCGTTCAATTTTTTCCTGCTGTAATGTTAACCATCAAATGCAAAATCCCATTTTGGCTAATGAAGTGCATCACGAACACAGCCTTAACTGCTACTTCCTCCTGAAAGTGGACCAACCGCTTACAAGATATCGCATTCATCCTCAATCTGCCGCAAAGCAAAACCTTGTGGACCGCGTGGATGGTTGGGGAAGATGTGCCCAGCGATCTCTCGGTGAGAATCTTCGATCTTGATGCGTCGGAAGATCGATGGGTGGTCACTTTGTAGTGTGAAGATGGTAGTCGCCGACGAGAGACTTGGAAGTCTCCATCAAAACCATCAATATGCCAACCCTGGATTGAACGGTGGATGCCCCCCCCCCTCAGTCTCACAGCAGCTCGATATACCGACCAGCACACCTCTATTCACTTTTCAATTTCGACTCTCACCGTCAAGTGTTCTCCCGACTTTCGTGGCGACTACCACCACCCCCTGATACCAACAAGAACCCCTCCTTCTCAATCGTCATGACGACTCGACTCACACTCGCAATTGCAGTGCTCGCCCTTCTTAACGGCAGCGCTCTCGCTCAACGTCCACGTGGTCCGATGCGCATGGGGCCTCTGTCTCGTCGTCGTGAGCAATTTGGCGCGGGCAACTCGCTTGCATCCGGCACCGGCTTCGGTGGCGCGATGGGTGGCAACGGAATCGGCGGCGCTGGTGGCTTTGGCGGAGGACTCGCAGGCGTCGGAGGCGCTGGTGGCTTCGGACAACTCGGCGGAGCGGCAGGTGCCGGCGGGTTTGGACAGCCGCTCGGCGGCGGTGGCTTCGGGGCTGGAGGCAGCTCTGCAGCACTAGGCCAAGTCGGCACGACCACCACCGGGTTCATGAATGGCGCGGGGGGGCCCGGTGCTGGAATGAGAGCCGCCGGGGGTCCGGGCAACGGTGGTCCGGTGACTCCTGCTCCGACGACTCCGGGCGGTGCTGGGCCGCCGTCCCGCAACGGAGGAGCTGCAGCCGGCGGCCCAATTGGCGCCGGTGCAGCGGGGGCCGGCGGTTTTGCCGGTGCTGGTGGACTTGGAGGCGCTGCTGGACTTGGCGGTGGACTCGGTGGTGGACTTGGCGGTGGACTTGGTGGTGGGCTTGGCGGGGCTGGTGGTCTGGGAGGTGTCGGTGGCTTCGGAGGAGCAGGCGGTCAACCCGGTGGTTTCGGCGGTCAACTCGGAGGCGGCATGGGCGGCTTCGGTGGACGCTTCGGCGGCGCTGGAGCTGGTGCGGGCGGATTTGGCGGTGGTCTCGGAGGCATGAACGGCGGAGGAATGGGAGCTGGGGGGCTTGCTGGCTTCGGAGCTCAAGGCCGGTTTGGAGCTGCTGGGCAATTTGGCGGCGGCATGGCGGGTCAGGTCGCTGCTGGTGACAATGGTCAGTAGGTATCTGCATGGAAGTTCTGCATGTAACGTTAGTTGATCCAGTCGCGCACATAATGTTCATGTGAAAAATCTGAAATGATGCTTTCACGCAGCCGAACTCTTCATCTTGTTGGTATTGGAGACCTTCGCCATAGAATTTAGCTTGTCATCTAAACAGTCGAAGATCTTTTCACCGGTGAGTTAGAAAACCGCTAGTTCCTGAACGTAGAAGTGAAGGCCCAAACGTTATAAGAACGCATCACCGCTAAGCCGAACAAAGGTATCAATTCCACTTCGATCTTTCTTGATAGTACACACACAGACAACGTACACACCCCGCTGCTCTGGATAAAAGGAATTATCAGGTTAACCGAAAAATAAAAAATGTACTTGCACCTACTTCATAGTCGTCCGTGCTTAGATGTTTCATTCTTGGTGCAGTACTTGAAATTGGATCATGAGATCGTTGGGTCATTCAGCGCCGTTCTTGCTAGCGGCCGCTTCGCAGTTCTTGCAGCTTGTCGGGATCTCGATGCCCTTCATCGAGAACCAGTACGGGGAATAGTCGAATTTCTTCTTACACGTGTTGCATTTTCGTCGCAAACGGCTTTTCCCTTTAGAGACGCAACATTCACAGTAGAGCTCGTGCCCGTCTCGGTATGCCTCAATGAACTCACTGCGCAAACGAAGGGTGATTTCCCCGCACAGCGGACAACTGAACGTCATCAACCTCTTCGTCGACTTTTCAGCTGCTACCTCCGGCACAGTGTCAGCTTCAGCCTCCGACTCGTTGTGCTTCACTGGTGTCAACTTAAGAGCCCTGCACACCGAGTTGCACTCGTGGGTGGCGAAGAAGGCGGTCATCCCAGCGTCGGACAAGTTCCCACAGCCAAATTTGTCTCCGTGTGTCGAATGGATCTGTGGGTCCGTGAAAACGCGCCCGACGCCTTGAAGGTCCACAACCATGAGCTCTCCGTACGTCTTCTGCCACGTGAAATGGCTGAAAGCTTGCGCGGTCTCGCTTAGATTCAAACCGTCATCACTGATCCAGCCATTGTTGTTGTTGTACTTCTTGTACTCACCGCCAATGTACGGTTCAGCAGTGAACATGGACGTCGAGGGGCTCAGCCCTGCCGTGGCCGGGTTCATGATCTCGTACCAACATGTCGAGATGAAGTCCACGCCATGCTCTACCGCTTCGCACAGAGAAAACTCGATCGCAAGTCGCTTGGCCACAATCTGCATCTTGACATCATTCTGCAGTGAGTTTTTGGATGTCGAAACTTTTTGCGCAGATTTTCCAAAGTAGAATTTGGCGACGAGGTACTTCTCCATGTTGCAATCGTACAGTGCATGCGCAGACCTCATCGCTCCTTTGGCAAAGCAGCTTCGAGCCAAGCGAATTGTCGTTTCTTGCTGCGTGTGCTTCAAATTCAAATTCTTCCAGTCGACGTGCTCATCTGGGTTGAAATTGAGTGAATGGCGGATAGCAGCGATATCTGGAGAGTGATCAACGTCGCTCCAGTTCAACGTCTTCACCATGGGGGGAGCAACGACTATCTCCTCCCCCAAAGCCTCTTCTTGCTCCTCGTCTTCTTCCGCCACATGAGATAAGCGCGCAGTTGGTCGACGTGTAGCTTCATACTCACGTCCGACAACTTCCATTGAGCTTCGCTGTTTGCACGCCGAAATCGAGGAGCTCGCTGAAGAGCTGACCACGCTTCCAAAGTCCGCTATGTCATCCGCCTTGTCCAAAGACACGCTTTGGAACTCCCGCTTGAAGCCATCACTACTTTTTACGCAATTGAATTCTTTACGAAGAATCGCCACCATCTTGGCTGTGTTAGTCGGGTAGACCTCGATGATAGTGAAGTCGATGCCCCGGCTCGCCATTTCTCTCATTTGAGCGCAAATGTCGGGGCTTTGCTTGATCTCGCTGTGGTATGCAACATCGTCGTTCATGTCATGAAACTTACTTCTGTGGCACGGCGCGTCAGTAACGAGCACAATGCGCTTCGCTTTCGCCTGGAAAGGCATCGCCAGCGCAGCCGCGAGTCCACCTGGAATATCCTCCGGGCTGTCTCCACCACCAAACGCTGTGAGCGAAGAAATGAAGTTCTGCACAACCTTCGCATCAGACGTCAACGTTTGAGTCTGCAGCCGCTTGTCTCCATCACAAAAGTCTCGGTATGCCACAAAGCCAATCCGAATGTTAGCTCTGGGGTGGTCAAGTTGAACATTGTTAATGATCGAGACGATTGCAGATTTGGCTTGTACAATCCACGGACTCATCGACCCCGTACAATCCATCACAATCACGAGCTCCAGCGCATTCAGGCTCCCATACTTGCGTCGGATTTCTTGCTCAACTTTTGCGATTTTGCGCTCCATCTCGTTGCGGATCTCGCTGAAGCGCTGCAGTTGCTTCATTTCGTGTTCCATGGCCGCCAGTCTCCTCTTCAGGTGATCCAGATCAGCGTCAACCGAGTCGCATGCACCCTCGTGCGTACACCAGCCAATCTTGCAACTAAACTTCAAGAACTTTTTCTTGTGTTTCGCCTGCATTTGCGAGCGGAGTCGAGCCAACTCTGCTTCTGCTGCGTCCGCTCGAATTGAGCTTGCGGACTTTGGTCTGGCAGTTGTCTCCGTTGACTGTGTGGCCGACGCATTGGTGAATCGCATCGCCTGCAGCTTCTCGCGTAGCATGGCTCGCTCCGCCTCGGCCGCATCAGCTCGAAGCGAACTCTTCGATCGTCTCCGCGAGAAAAACATCCTCCGTTCGGCTCGACCACGGAATCGAAACTTGAAGACTGAATTGGCACGCATCAAGTGCCTTGGTCATTTTCCCTCACTGCATCTTTCCAAGAGATTTCAGGACATTCTTCTCATCTCCCCGTTGGTGCTTGGCACTTGATATGCAACTGACCCGTCGACAATACTTGACGTTTTTTTTCTGATGGACTTTACGGGGGCTATTTCAAGTGAAGCCAAGTACCAAGTTTGACTTGCATTGCATTGCTCATGACACTTGCTAGTCATGATGTGGCCTTGCCACCTTCCGAGCGCATTTTGTTGCTGCTCGGGCTGGAAAAGCTGTCGATTGTAGAGGAACTGCGAGTCCTGATCGGCGTTCGCTTCCGTGTGCCACAACAACTCCAGCTCTCCGAGATCCTAAGTGTGATGCGGTCCACAGTCGCTCTCGCCAACGTTGTGTCATGGTTCTCGCACCAATTCGACCCAACTCGAGGCGGCATGGGCGGCTTCGATGGACGCGTCTGGTGTGCGCGGCTTTGGCGGTGGCCTCGGAGGCATGAACGGCGGCGGCATGGGAGCTGGGGGACTTGCTGGCTTGGGAGCACAAGGCCGGTTTGGAGCTGCTGGACAGTTTGGCGGTGGCATGTCGCCGCTGGTGGGGCGGACGGTCTGAACCGAAGTTGAAGTGACCATCACTCCTTCAACTGGTCACTCATCACCCCTTCACCCCAGTGACTGGATGTCACTCTCTCGGGGATACATACACTTTACGTTCAGCTCCAGTTTGCAAACTTCCACTTTAGTGCGTGGCGCGTGTGGCTGGCAGTCAGAGGCGCGTGTCCTTCATGATGCTGCGGCGTCTTCCTCGGTACCTTTCACTCTTCCTCTTGCATTCCCCACTCTCCCTCTCACGTGAAGTTTCCCCATGTTCCACTCCCGCAGCTTCCAAGGCGCGTCGCTGTCTCTGGCGAGTGTTCGAGTCCGACCCAGTTCTCTGCGCTACGGGCGTTCCCAGCTGCTGTTCTCCACTCTGTCCAAGTCTCCAGACGACAAGGAGCAGAACGCGCCCTCTCCAGTCCAGGTATTCCACCTAGAACACCCCCTTTCAACTACTTTTCATACTTAACGTAATTGACCGGTTTAATGCACGTAGCCCAAGGCAGGCGAGGTGAAGCGCTTGCTGTCGCTCTACCGACCGGAGAAGAAGCCGCTGGCCGTGTCCATCTCAGCTCTGAGCGTGTCCACCGTCATCACCATGTGCGTGCCCTACGGCATGGGCAAAGTCATCGATGTAGTCACAGCGGGCTCAGCTGCCGCCATGCCGCTGCCGACGGTGGTGACGCTGCTCGGAGGCATCTTCGCGGCCGGCTCCATCGCCAACGTCATCCGCGTGGACACCAGCAACATGATCGGCGAGAGGATCACCAACAGGCTGAGACAGGACACGTACGCGTCCATCTTACGGCAGGAGTTGGGCTTCTTCGACGCGTCACGCACGGGCGAGCTGCTCAATCGACTGAGTGCGGACACGACGCTGATCGGCAAAGTGCTGAGTGACAATGTGGCCAGCGGACTGCGCAGCACTGGACAGGCGCTGGGCAGCATCACCATGATCTTCGTCACGTGTCCGCAGCTGGCGATGGTCATGCTGTCCGTGGTTCCCCCCATTGCACTCGGTGCTGTGAGCTATGGCAGATACGTCAAGAAGCTCACGACCAAAGTGCAGACCCAGTTGAGTGAAGCGACCGAAGTGGCCGAGGAGAAACTAGGGAATATCCGAGTTGTGCGCTGGTTCGCGAAGGAGCCGCATGAGGTGGAGACACACCGTGGAAAGGTGGACGAGGTGCTGGCATTGGCCCGGAAGCGCTCGCTCGCTAGCGCCACGTTCTTTGGTGGCGTGGATTTCGGTGTTAAGATGAGTACGCTCGGCGTTCTCGGATACGGAGGCCAAATGGTGATGGATGGACTGCTCACCAGTGGCGACCTCACCTCGTTCCTGCTGTACACACTGTATGTTGGATTCTCGTTCGCTGGTCTTTCTTCATTTTATGCCGAGCTGATGAAGGGTATCGGAGCGTCCTCGCGTGTCTTCGAGCTGCTTCAACGTCAACCGAAGATTCGAGTACCAGAGGGAGGCTGGGCATCTTTGCCGACGCCGTTCACGGGTCACATTCAGTTCCAAGACGTGGCGTTCGCATACCCAACGCGTCCCGAGTCGCAGATTTTCCGCGGCCTGAACTTGGAGGTGCTACCTAACGAGACTCTGGCGCTTGTAGGCCCGAGTGGCTCCGGCAAGTCTTCTGTCACTTCATTACTGGCGCGGTTTTACGAGTTAAATGAGGCTGGCTGTGGTGGGAAGATTACTTTGGATGGAGCGGATATCTCGACTCTCAACCCGGCCGAGCTGCGCGGTCTCATGGGTGCGGTTCCCCAGGAACCGCCACTTTTTGCGTGCTCGATCAGGGATAACATTGCCTACGGCTGCTCAGAGGGCCAGGAAGCGACTCTGGACGATGTTATCCGCGCAGCGAAGACTGCGAATGCTCACGATTTCATCATGTCTTTCCCTGACGGATACGACACGATTGTTGGCGAGCGTGGTCAAGCTCTTTCGGGTGGTCAGAAGCAGCGCGTAGCCATTGCTCGTGCACTGGTGAAGCGCCCTAAGATCCTCATCCTTGATGAGGCTACCTCAGCACTGGACCCAGAGAGCGAGCGACTCGTGCAAGATGCCGTGGACCGCGCTAAGCAGGGACGTACAGTTATTCTGGTGGCGCACCGACTATCGACTATCAAGAGTGCCGACCGCATTGCCGTGATTTCGGATGGCCGTGTTGTGGAGCAGGGAACCTTCAACGAGCTTGCCGCTCGTGAGGACAGTACTTTTAAGCAGGTTGTCCTGAACGGCCAGAACTAACTACGGCTCACCTGCATCTGCTCCGAGTTGCAAGCAGTATTATGGCCGGGTGGGCGCTGTTGATACATAGAAAACAAACCATGAGTAACAGATATGCGGCTGACGATGTATTCATGCTGAGTTTGGAGGTTTATTCGTTGAATGCTGGTTTTCTGGATGGAGAACGTTGACGAAGAGGTGAGTTTACAGCTAGCTATCCACGAAGGGAGAACAAAACCAGGATGACTTACACTGATTTCAAGTATTCCTTGGTGAAAAAGTCCAGCGACAAGGAGCCGCTGCGAACTGCTGATACTGCAGCGGCTCCACTCCCCACGGGTGTCGTCGCTCGATTCCCCTCTTCGAGTACTTCACTTTGGCCAGAGTCGGACTCTCCTTCCGGACTCGACTTCTTGTTGCCTTCAAAACTCGCAAACGAGCTCGATGTGTCTGGAAGACTCGCTGAAGCGTGCAGTACCGGCAACGGATTTTCATCCCTTTGTGCTTCTCGTCCGGATGGCTGTGAGCTCCAGCTCATTTCCAAACTGTCCGTGCTTACTGCTGAAGGCTTCTCAGACGGGAAAAGGTGATTGTACAGGAAGGTAAGCACTTCGTCGTGAGCTAACAAGCGTTCGATTAGTCGCACGCGATCGTTTGGTGTGAAGTCATCTAGCTGAACGTCAAATTTGGGTTGGCGCGCTTTGTCGACGGGTGCTGGCAAGCGTGAACCCCGTTGTGCTGGCCCCTTCCGATCGATGACAGAATTTGGCCCACAATCACGTCTTCGACCCACTTCCTCTTTCACCGAGTCGACGCATTGCAAGAAGAAATTCTCAAGAAGCGATTGTCCGGTACCCCCATCTCGCCTCAGCATTCGTTGTTGCCTTTTGATCGTTGTGAGCTCGTTTGATTTGTGCTGCAGCTCCCGTTTCAAAGTGCGAATGTGCTTCTTGAGTTTCTCCTCTCGCTCATCTGCCAGCATCGCCGTCTGTCCCGTTGAAGTGACGTCCAAGTTCAAGTGCGGCAAGCCATGAGCTCCTACTGCTGGAGCGGCAGCTATCGTGACGTCTTGCGAGCCTCGACGTTTTTGTGATCTGGACCCCGATCTGCTCTGTGTATCAAAAGGAGGAAACACTCCACCCGATTCCAATCCAGAATTGTTCCCAGGCACAGAGAGACGAACATCAAGCTCGGCACGAAGCAGTTTGTTCTGCTTTTTGCAGGCTTTCAGCTGCTTCTCCAGCCAATTTCGATCCTCTTCGATCGCTTCCAAGTTCTCCTTCATGTATTTCAGGTCTTTCGTCATTGTCGTCGTGAAGGCATCCAGTCGCAACGCCTCCTTCCGGTACCAGTCGCGCTCGTCTTCGATCTTCTTGATCTTCTCGGACTTGTTCTCCACAGTCTCGTTACGGTGAATTTTCTCGCGCATTTCATGGAGCTCCTTCTGGACGTTGTACATGTGGGCGCGATACGCAGCCAAGAAATCCCGCTCCTGTCTTGCCAGAACTGCGCTGATCTTCTCGGATAAAGAGCCAACGACATCGTGAAGCTGGGCATGCTTCTCACGAACCAATGCCATGCTGAAATCATGACAAGCAAGAAACATCAAAAGTGAGACTCTGTCGAGAATGAGACGCCTACAATGGCAAGGTGGGCTGCCGTACGCTGGAGCTTCATCGATGACGATTGTGTTCGCATTCCGATTGCCTGTAGCGGACTCCGAGATCCGTTTGACCGACGTCAGAAAGGTCTCCTTGGAGAACACTTCCACGTCTTCTTGGTTCATTGGACTTAATCACGCCAACTCCGAGGGCACGTGAAGGCACCAGCGGGTCCAACAACGAAGTCTTGTCTTTGGATAAATGCAACCACGGTGTCATCAGAACCCACGGAAATAGCGAGCGCTTTCCAACAAGAAACGACCCAACGCTACCGATGAAATTGTTCACGACCTCCAACCGCCTAAATGACAATGCTTCAATGGCGAGAAACTAGCCGGATCAAGTCTGCTACTTAAAGTATTCATTCTCCTAGCATGCCCAAGCAAGTGCCCTGGAAACCTGCGAAAGTTTTGTGAAGGAAGAACAAGAGATCAATTGTCCAAGAAACCGTCATGCTATCTGGCCCCCGACGCTTGAGCATAATTCAACCAACTTGGAACTCTAGCTCGACACGATGTTTCACTCACGAGCTTCCCTGGCCCCTTCAATCTCCTCGTTCCCACCGGTGGACACATTCTACGACTCGGACAGCGACGACAGCGACAGCGATGTGGAGGACCTTTTCAGCGCCGAAGACTTTGTCACGGTATCCGAAGACCTTCTGCTCGTGAAGCTGCGGTGCTTCCATCCGAAACTGGATGTGACGGGGCTTTCCGCTGCGTTCCAGCGGGAATTTGGCGTCACGAGAGACTCGCAAGAGTTGGAGGCGAGGCTTCAGAAACTACAGGCGCCCGAATTCCGAGCATTGTTCGTGCTGTACCTGAAAGCGGTTAGTATCGCCAAGGAAGCTCAGTACACGACCAACGCGGGATCAGGGATTTTACCGGAGTATCAGCCGCATCTTGAGAGCACGAGGACGTCGTGCGAGACCCAACTCTTCCAAATGATGTACGACTTCGACAAGTTCCAGCAAGAGGCGTCCGAAATGCTAGCGGTGGAAGTCTCGGGGCGTAACTTTCCCAAGTATTCGCGCTCGGTCTCAAAAGCCGAGCTTCGTCGCTGCTGCAAGGTGATCGATGACTTGTTTCGTCGCCAGGTGGAAGGCGAAACAACGGCTTCGCACCAGGCTTTCACGTTGTACGCGGCCCAGACGCTCAACGAGAAGTTGATAATCACGGACACGGCACCTCGCTACGATTCGCTCACGGTCTTCAACCACCTCGAGCAGCCGATCTTTGATCGCCTCGTTCTGTTTGCGAAGGACCCACTACTCGTAGAGCGATTGACTCTTCAAAGGCAGCAGCAAGTGGAGGCAAACCGCATCAAGCAGCAGTTCTCGCAACAGCTTCGGTCGATATTCGAGACGCTCCGTCTGAAGCAAGCGGAAAAGCTCGAGCAGATGCAGATACAAGAGCTCGAGACCATCAAAAGTCAGTTGGAGAAGACGCTTGAGGCAGACCTCCAACACATTCGTCAGATGCATGCGGCGTTACTCAACCACGAACGAGCAAATATCAGCGCCAAGTATGAGGAGCAGAAGACTGTGCTGAATGAGAAGGTGAAGACGATGCAGCGAGACGTGATGGCACTTCAAAAAAAGTGTGACAGCAGTGGCTGGCACGGACTTGAGCGCCTCATCATGAATACGTCACTGCAGGTGGAGCGGATCTTCGGCACGAGTGAGTATCTACTGCGTCTCCTGATTCTCGCGGAAGACTTGAATGCAGATCCATTGAGACGTGCGCTGGTGCGCTACATCAGTGAAGAGGACAAGCTTCCGCAGTTCGTACTGCGCCGCGAACTCACGAGCAAAATGGTAGCGGAGACGACAATACTCGCTATGCTCAAGGAGGCAACGACCAAGGATCTACGAGAGGTAGCCAGCTACGGAGCGAGCTTTCTCCACCAAGATCTGGTGACTCGCGAGCTTCACACKCGAAAAGTWGAGTTCGGGCGGTTCCTRGCTGGRCTCACGAACGATCGACTTCGAGCTGCAAGGCGGTACGCKGTGGCCAAGAAGMTCACCTGCAAGAGTTCGACCAACCACAAAGTCGAGGCTGCACACACATCTGACAACCAACTTGACCAGGCCGTCGGTGATGACTCCCAGACCGTGATTCTTGATGCCGAGTTTGACCGCTTTGCTTCGGCTCTAGAAGACTTTCAAGATATTCTATCACAAGAGTTCACACGCCGTCGAGAATTTGCAAGCGTGAAGATGGATAGTACCGATATTGAGCAGTACGTCAGCTTCGCGGCGGAAGACTGCGTGCTGCAGCTTGAGGCGTCACATCGATATTGCACTGTGCACGCAACGAAAGAACGTCGTCAAGGAGAGTGTCAGGCAAGTGGATGTTTGAGGTCACCATTGACGTCTTTGGCGGAGACGGTGACAGCCTGTTGATTGGGTGGGAGGTCCCCCGTAGCTCGAGCTCGACAGCTACAGCGCCTGCTATTCCAAGTAGTGAAGGCTACAATCAACTTAACACAGGATCGATGGTACCGGGGATTTCACCTAGCGACGACGGACGCAGCTTCGGCGTAACGTGGCAGGCCGACGGTGGACTCGACACGGGAATGCTACATGCAAATGGAGTTTCGAAGTCAGGAGTACCAAGTTTCCGTGCAGGCGACGTTATGGGCTGCGCCATCGATCAAGACTTGGCTGTTCCTCAGTTGCGTTTTTACCTCAATGGAGACCTCGCACTACCGTCCCGTCGCACAGCCTCCAACACGGTAGGTGGTGGAGTATTGGCGGCACCAGATCCATCCTCTCCATCAGCTAGCTTCGGCATTGCAGTTACTTACCCGGCCTACAGATTGGTACCGGTAGTCTCCATGTACTCGTCGAGCAAGAAGCCGCAGATGAAAGTAAGCTTTAACTTCCGAGGTGACTTCCGGTATCCAATTCCAGGATTTGATCCTTTCGGTGCCCCACTTTGATCGGACGAGAAAATCATGCCAAACAATTAATATTAATAATTCAAATTACATGTATACGACTTGAGAGACCCACGATAATACATGCAAGTAGAAACTCGTACATACAGACTATAATACCGGGAGGGCTAGTGAGTGACCCACCACTGGCAGTGGCACTGCGTCACAGAAGGCAAAACAAACTGTGGTGATCGGGTACCACAACCA
>KE588356.1:0-10259 GCA_000443045.1 Phytophthora x cambivora | reverse complement strand
GTTCTCCTCGAGGGGGCGGTACTTGGGCGGCGTGCAGGAGGGAGGGGGAGGAGCTGGGGGGTCCTCGGGACAGGGAGGGAGAGGCGACGAGAAGCTGCTGCTGCTCTGGCCGCTTTTGCTCTTGAGGGCGACGTCCGGCGGCGGCGCGTCCGCCATGCTCGGTGCTTGGTGGTCTGTGCGGTTGGCTTGGGCACTTGGCGCAACGTAAGGAAAGTTACGGGACAGGGGAGCAACTTAAGCGTTGAGTTGCAACGGGAGTGATGGTCACTGCATGTTGAAGTTGTTGCTAACGGCTACCAAGTGCAACGGCGTGCGACTTGGAGTGACGACGCCCGGCTGCAGCGTTGACACAAAGGGGAAGAAACGACTGGGGACGGTGGCGGCTTCTGCCACAGTTGCTCGATCTCTCGCTGGGAGTCACTCAATGGCGCAAGGCACCGAGGCGCAGTTGCTGCTGCCTGGGATCAACGCGAGTTCGGCATCGCTGGACGGGAGTGCGGGGCACGTGAGCATGGGGGACTTGACGGCTCATCAGCGTCAGAGTGAGTACAGTGCGGTCTTGGGTCTTGGATCGTTCGTTGTCTCTGACTGACAGGGCTGTGCCGTCCCTCCAGCCATCGAGTTCTACATGTATGTGTTCCTGGGCGTCGTGGTGGCGCTGGCTGGGGGCTCCATGCTGCTGTACTGCGTGCACCAGCGCCGCCTCGAGCGGTTCGAGCAGGAAGACAACCTCAACAACAACATGCAGCGCCACTTGCTCGAGGACAGCGTCGTCCAGGACGGACAGGCCGAGTGGCAGTGCTCCGTCTGCTACCACGAGAACCATCCGGCCAAGAGAGAGTGCCTCATGTGCGGAACTCCAGAAGGTGAGCGGGGGCTGGCGGGTCTGCATTTCAATTCTAATCAACGTTACTAACTATGCGTGTCGTTGTTGTAGTTATCTCACAAGGGGTGGCACCAACGAGCACGAAGCAAGCGACAATGCCGTACCAGCTTCTAACAAGCGAGTCGCCCGAGTCCCACGCAGCGCTTGCCGCTCGAAACCGCTCCTTTCACGTTCGTCGGCTGAACGAAATGAATCTGACCCAACGCCAGCGAGGGGCACGGCGACGCCACTTGTGGCAACGCGAGAGAACGCCCGACGGTCAGTTCCGATGGGTGCGCGTAGGCCACTGCCAGCCGTCTCGCCTCAGCCAACTCGCCTCGAGTCTCCGCGCCAGTTTGCCTGCAGCTGCAGTCTCCCTTTTGCCAAGTACTCCAGAAGGTGAGCGATTGTCAGCACCTGCAGCGTATGCTTACAGCCCCGAAGACGGTTCCACCAGCCCGCTCTCGACTGCCGTGGCCAGTCACAGCGATAGAGACGATATCGGAGTGGAAACGGAGCTAACCATGGTCGATTCCGCTGACGCCGATGGAACGTATTCTGCTGCCATCCGGAAAAATGTCCGCGGCTATCGAAGTCCAGCAAATTGCGACGGCCTATCAGCCTCAGCAGTGAGCTCCGATGATGCACTAATAGCGCAGCCGTCGGTTGGATACGTGCGCCATGTCAACGAGCACGGCCAAGCTGAATGGGTTCCAGCGGACTCGCTTGTGCACGAGCACAACGCAGTAACTTCAATCGACATCGATGAATTCCCTCGAGCCACCAGCTACATTGACTTCGAGTCAATTGCTGCTCTGCCATTCAAATTGAAAGTGCGATGGTTCCTCAAAGAGCTGGGCAAGGTAGCTGTTCCGTGGGATGAGGGTCATCTGCTCCTGAAAATCCGTCGCGAGGCGGTGTTGGGCGAATCCATGCACTTGCTCATGCTCGTCCCTGCAGCTGATCTCCGACAGCGCTTGCGAATCGAGTTTATTGACGAACCCGGGTTGGATGCAGGCGGTTTGCTTCGTGAGTGGGTTTTGCTCCTGTGCGAACAACTTTTCGACGAGAGCTACGGGCTCTTCCGGCGAACACACGCGGATCAATCCGGCTACTGGTTGAACCCGAACTCGCGAGAAATTCACCGAGACCATCTTCACTGCTTCCAGTTCGTCGGCCGGTTGCTGGCGAAGTGTCTTCTGGAGGGACAACTCTTGACGGTGCATTTAGCACTTCCTCTTCTCAAGCACCTTCTTGGGGTACCGATCTCGTTCTCCGACCTTGAATTTCTGGATGCCGAACTCCATCGACACGCTCTCTGGCTGCGTGACAATGATGGCGCTGAAGCTCTCGCGCTCGATTTTACTATCCAGAGGCAAACGAGTGATGGCACGGTTGTCACGGATGAGTTGAAGCCAGGTGGCAAGGACATACCCGTGACGGACGCCAACAAGGAAGAGTACCTGATGCTGCTGTTTAAGCACAAAATGTTTGCTGGGGTAGGCGAACAGCTCGCGGCGCTGCTCCAGGGTCTATATGATGTGCTTCCACGCACACTCCTCGCTGTCTTCGACTATCAAGAGCTGGAGCTGCTTTTGTGCGGCGTGCCATCAATCGACGTTGCTGACTGGGAATCACACACTGACATCCGCTACACGCGTGCCGAACAAGGTGTCAACCAAGCCACCAGCAGCGAGCACCAAGTCGTGCAGTGGTTCTGGAACGCAGTCCGCGTGTTTTCCCAAGAGGAGCGTGCGCGTCTGTTGCAGTTCGTCACCGGCACCTCTCGCGTCCCAGCTGAAGGTTTCCGAGCCTTGCTGAGCCACGACGGCCGCATACGTCGCTTCGGTCTCCAGCTAGTTCCCATCGGTGCCCCGCCCACAGGACTCTACCCGAAAGCTCACACGTGCTTCAACCGTCTCGACCTGCCTGTCTACCGCTCCTACGAAGAGCTCGTCACGTACCTCACCCTCGTCATCAACATGGAGATCACCGGCTTCACCATGCAGTAAAATCTCCACGACCAGCAGCAGTAACAAACCTAACTCAAACACAAGCAGCCTCTGCGTGAACGTACATGTATCGATATATCTATATGGCATTGGGCAGCCACGGACACTGCCGCTGCTGCTTAGTTGTTGACCGAGAACTTGTGGCCGCACTTCTTACACTCGTAGAACACCGTCTGGCCTTCATCGGCCGAGCGCAGCTGCAGCGTGTAGTAGTCCATCTCCAGGTTGCCACACTTGGGGCACGTCTCCTCCACTGTAGCGCGGGCCGGGCCCGTGACCTCGCTCATGACCTTCTCGGCGTCCAGCCACTTGGGCGCGGGCTTGTCCTCGCTGCGGGTCACCACAGTCAGCGACGGCAGGTCTGCAGGCGACAGGAATATCAAGTTAGAGGGACTGTGACAATAGGTTGTGTTGGACGGATGGACGCACCCTGGTAGCGGCAGCGGTACTCGCAGGCCGAGCACACGATGCTGTTGGTGTCCGGGTGGTCCAAGATGGTGCCGCAGTGCGGGCAGAAGGCCGGGCCGGTGGCCGTGGCGCTCGAGGCGAAGAACTCGGTCGACATGGCTGCTGTCTAGAGGCGCACTAATGTGTCAATGGTTGCCTTTCAGCCAATAATCCTGGTCGGTGGCGGATTTCGTACAAGTTGTGACAGCAGTGATGCGATTGAAATGAAATCATTGAAAACGAAAATGCAAACAAAATTAATTTTGCAACTTCCACTTCAACTTGCAGTGTTCAGGAGAACCACTCGCTCCATGCGAAGTCACCGCGTTGCTGCGAGTTCCGCGAGGTTGACGAACTGTTGTGGGCGGTGCGTTTGGCGGCGATCTCTACGCGGCAGATTGGACACGAGTTCCCGATCTGTAGCCACTCGTGCAAGCAGGCCGTGTGGAACATGTGCTGCGTCAATCAAGAAGGAAGACAAGTCGCTGGTCAGCGGTATGCAGGGCACAAGTGAAGGCAGCCATTTCCATTCTCACCTGACATGGCATCCGCGTGACCTTCATCCCGATGGACATTTCCACCTGACAAATAACGCACTCGCGCGCATCCTTCCGCACGATAATGTCCGCCGAAACACCTTCGTCCCGTTTGCCCCGGAGGAACTCCACAAAGCTATAGCAACAATGTCAGATAAAAGTCTTGCAGAATGTTGTGACCTGCAAGCTCAACGTACCCATTGCCAACCTTTGTGCTCATCATGAACGCCGGAATTGTCACGCTCTTGCTTTCACCGGTGGAGTCCGTCATCGTGTACGGCCAGATGTCGGCCGTTTGGATGATAATGACACCTGCAGCGCCCGCGTTTTGAGCCCGAAGGACTTTGCGCGCGAACGTGCAGCCACCACGAGCCATCACGACAATCTGGATGAATATAGGGAGGAATAAACGTTATATAATCCAACACTCCAATAGTTGAGTAAATGAGCAAGGCACTCTTACCTTATCCTTAATCTCGTTGGCATTTCGAAAGGGATTGGCGCCGTCAAATGGATCAGCGACGACCACATTGCGCTCCTTGAGCGATTCACACGGACCAAAGTTTCCCGGAATAGCGATCACCTAGTGGCAGAGCACACAAAGTGAGTCCATTAAGCAGCAGCTATCAATCTCTTTGACACTCCATTGATCACAGCCGGACCCAATGCCCACCTCGCCCTTGATGCCCTTCACCATAACTGCCACTTCAATTGTTGAGGCTTGGTCGGCCGCGAAAGATCCCAGATTCTTCACTACCCCACGCGCAACACCATTAATGACACACCAAAATCACCACCGCCAGGCAAAGTCTCATTCCTTACCAGCCTCATCAGACGCGGGCCGACGCGCTCCATTGTCCCCTCCGTTCCAGTCACCGCCAATCTGCGTCAGCATGCGCATCACCATTGCCTGGAGCTCGTGCACACTCGTCTCTGAGCCGTCAAACAGCGCACCGGGGATACTCTTTGTCATACCATAGCAATGGTCATCTTCTCTGTTAGAATATTCTCGTAGCAACCGTCAGCGCTGCTTAGCACACCTGCGTCGCTGCTGTTGCATGCCGACGCTCCAGCTCGCAGCCACAGACCAAGCAGCGCTTCCCATCTACAGTAGCATAAATCCAACACACTCAGACGTTGACGCAGTTCGAGAGTCCCTCCTCCTCCCCCCTCACCCGACGTCGTGCTCTGCGGCGCCTCGTTGCAGTCTCGGCAGAAGAGCTCCACCGTTGGTGCCGCTACGGCCTGTCAACCGCAAGTCACGGACGCAGCGTTAGTAGTAGCTCGGTAGATGACATTGCAAGATGCGCATGTGTACGTCGACGTGTGGGGGGCCCGTGAACGCCAAGTCATCGAACGACGCCATGCTTATCGCGCGATGCACCCGCTCAAAGTGATTCAGATTAGGGCTGTTTCGTGCATCGATTCGAGCATGATCATGCGTGTGTAATTTGCGAAAATGGATATCGTACCTAGTAGGGTTCAAGCTGCAAGTGCGCAAAAAAAACGCAATTTTAGCGCAAGTTGCCTCCGCGTTACCGCTCATCACAGTGACCACACCGCGCACGGCAACATCACGCGTCTACGACGTGGAAGTATTTCGTTGCGTGAAGTAGCGATCTTTGCGTTATGATAGTTTGTTGGTATGGAGTCCGTTTTACGTGTTAAGTGTGCTGCATTTTACCTAAGGATATTTCCGTAATAAAGGGCTGATGAATCTGCACGAAAGTACTTTCGTGCACTTTCGAGCACTGCATGAAACAGCTAGATGTATCCCTGTGACGTGTGAAAACTTGCGATCCGAAACTTGACGTGTGATTGGTCAGTAGATCTCCACTTACTTCCGTTTTGTAAGTTTTTTTTTGGTTTGTTATAATAAAGGTGCACACTGCCTTCGTACTTACAGTTAACCGCAAATTATAGGCACCGATTCGTTACCACCGACGAGGTGGACCAATACAAAGCCACAAAAGGCACACACACCGAATAAATTACACCGATAGATTTCAAAAATTTCAGAGAATGTAGACGATCCTGGTGTGCTTGCGCATACACTATTGTTTCTTGAATGTCGTTCCAACCGTCGTTTGTTTGAGTCATGTTGCGCGATGGTATATTGACTCGGCGGATCTACGTGATGCCGACTGCTGCTTCAGCCTTCTCCAGCCCAGCGGCAGTCGAGCTCGCCCTCGTCCGTGGCGTTCTTGTGGCCGCACTATCTGTCATCTTCGGTTCAAGCTGCTGTCTTCTCTTCCTTGGACGACGCCCATCTTCATCAAACCGGAGCCGTTGCACAACGTCAACATGGACGTCGTTACCGGGCACAGTTTCCTGGCACCGGTGCCTACGGTGACGAACGAGCGAGAACGCCTCCGGTGTCGCCAATGAGGCTGCGAGAAGCGCTTCCGAGGCTGCAAGACAGTGAGTACAGAGTATCTCCTATTGCTAGCTCAAAACAACCAACGTGTGTGTTCACAGAAATCCCTCAATGTGCAGGCTCACCCTCGAAATCAAGCTGGCCGCCACGCGCAGGAAGCACTGCAAGCCCTACGCCGGCCAGACTCAGAGCCCCCGCGAGTCGCTTCGGTGCAAGATGCTGCTGCTGCTGCTGCTGCAGGAGGAGTGCGCTCTATTCGAGGACCGGGTCGCCATGAAGTCGCTCCAGGCCTGGGAGCACATCACGCGCATCCGCGAGGACGCGGACAAGGGCACGCTGCGCACTGTGAGCGAGTGGCGGCACAGCGCCGTCAATATCATCGCCCCTCGTGGCCTCCGTAATGAGTGTGGATAACTACAGCTTGCACATGGGTTACGCGTTGAAGGTGACAAGAAGATAAGCATGTACAACAAGTATGCAGGTTAAATGTAGCAGTGTATTCATTCGACTAGTTCCCTACCTACCTAAACATGCAAGGACTTCAGCAGGTACCTCAGGCGGATGAATCGCAAGAGCGCTGGTGAAGTTGTCGAACCCTCTAACGCGATGCCGCATATCGAACACTCGAAAAAATGCAACACGAGCGGGCCGCAGTTCACTCCATCCGCTTGTTTCAGTCGTTTTTCGTGTTTGATCTCCACCTTCTCCACAATAGTTGGAAACAGCTCCTTCACGATCGCCTCGCATATGTCGATTTGCTTCTTCTTCTGTTGTGGGTCGTACAAAATGCACACACTATACAAATGGGCACAACATACCACAAAGCCACAAACAGACAAAATAAGTCACAAATAGACACACCCCGATCATAGCATACAGACTTACATGGCCGAATACATCGTGGATCATAAAGCTGAAGATGTGATCTGCTGCGTCACCTTCACTCGAAACCAGGGATGCGTAATAATCCATTTACTTGAAGGGAGGCAGGAGCAAGCTGCTACCGCTGAATATTGCCATGACGAACCCCGCTACCATTACATTATGCACTTACAAGCGAGCGAACCAATTCAATGTTCAATTAATTGACCACTCACTCAACTTGGTCAACTACCTGGGCTACCTCAGCTAGCCCCCCACAGATCGCGGTTTGCTCGTAAGAAGATAAGCTGCTCGAGCGTACGTGGCAGCAAGCGCTTTCGCTTGTCGTTGTAGAGCCGTTTAGCCATCGAAAAAAGACGCTCTGCARCRTTCGACGTAGGCTGCAGGAAGGTGGTGTCGACGAACTTGTGATCCTGCTCCGCCGCTAGCCTGCGCCGTTTGAGTGCACGGCCCGCAAACCCGAGATCTTCGACGTCGCCATCAGCGTTGAGCTCGGTGGGACTAACCACAAGCTTTCGTACCGCCTTCAGCTCAACAGCCAATAGCTCTCCCTGATTGCCTTGTTGAATTTTGACAATTGCATCTTCGAAGTGTCGGAACTTGACAATTGCCGCATCCGCACCTAGGTGGTGGGCCGTTTCAGGCAATTCTGCAACCACCTCGTCGAAAATAGCGCGCACGTCAGCTAGCGAAGTGCATTCATCTTGGAGTGCCATGCCCACTGACTGGAAGATGGGCAGCTCGTTCTTGCGCAGGGATTTGACTCGGGCGACTTGAGCTGGACTGGGCATTAGGACAGGGTCTTTTACTTGAAGCATCACGGTACGCGCAGGCACCAAAATCTCAAGAAACCGATCCACCATGTCGAATGTGCTGCTCCATCTGGTTGCATTACGACGAACAGGTTTGAGAGGGGTCAGTCGACGCAGGTGACCCGATGCCTTGGTTGTTGAATGTTTCCGCATCACGGCCGCAATTAAATTGAGCTCCACTTCGTACTTCTTGAACACGCGCTCCGCGGCCATGTTCAGGCGGTGGCTAGAGCAGCCTACCAGAGGCACTCCCAATAGTCGTGCAGTGGAAATGTTCGTGGCGCAATTGTCTCCGATCAGACAAACTGCGCCACGAGGATCGATGTCGAAGCGCTCCTGCGTTCGCAGGATGAAGTCCTTATGGTTGGGAGCTGTCTGGTTGGTCTCGTCGATTAGCAGCGCGAACGCAAGCAGATGCCTCTTCCTCTCGCCGCCCTTGGTGTAGCAGATGAACACTGCGACAACGTGGTCTGAGCCTGCCGGCCACCCGTCAAACAGCAGAGCGTAGAGTTCACCTGCTCTAATAAAGAGAGACCCTCTACAAGAGCAACTAGAGCAGCGATGTACTTCTTGAGTGTGGCCTTCGAGATCGGTGAGAGCCCAGCGTA
This sequence comes from Phytophthora x cambivora, assembly GCA_000443045.1. Taxonomy (NCBI): domain Eukaryota; phylum Oomycota; class Peronosporomycetes; order Peronosporales; family Peronosporaceae; genus Phytophthora; species Phytophthora x cambivora. The sequence goes on along the minus strand of KE588356.1, from coordinate 1,720 downwards.
CTTCCGCGTCAGCTCATTCTCACAGAAGTTCAGCGGCAGCTCCCCACCGACGATCCACTCAATCCATCCGAACGCAGCTTTGGCCTAACAGTATGAACCAATGAAGGTTGTAGAATAGCAGAACATTCAAAAGCACATCAAGTAAAAATGTACCTTTTCGGAGCACGCGTAGGGCACGGCCGTCTCGGCAACCATGGTCTGCTTGGTCTGCTCGTAGTCGGGGTGCCATGCTCACAGATGGTTCGTGAGGTTCGTGTAACCCCTGGACGGGTTCTGGGCGATAATGCTTGGGCAGAAGCGACACTGGAACCGATGGGATGATCGTTGCGGCGCGCTAGCGGGCTGAGCAGCGCTGGTGGGCACTTCCAGAAAGCGCCCGATACGCTCTTTCGCAGGGGAACGTTCGTGAGCTTCACGAAGCTCTTCGAAGAAGAAGCGGCAGGCAGCGGCGTTGGAGGTCATTGTTGGCTTGAGGGAATGTTTGAGATTGAAGGAGGCAGTGCTTTCGCAGCAAAGTGCGCAGGTGGATAGTTGGTTGACTGGTGGATAGTTGGTTGGCTGTTGGAGCGTCCAATAAAACATGTAAGTTACCAGTCTAACGTCAATTCAATTCACACTGAATTGTCGGATTACAATTCATTACGGCAATTCTCTGGTGGACCCCAATTCATTAATTGATGACCAAGTCTCCAATTCATTCTTACGCAATTGGCAAGTGCATAATGGATTGACCATCCCTGCTCGAAACCCCATCTCGTCCGCCCTAACCACAGTCACAGACAACTGCGCCTCGCACTTGGTCGACGAATCGCGCTTGCCAGCTGAACGACTTGCACGTGGCCATCCGTGCGTGCATATCAGCCGGTAGTAGTATTTCTCGAATGCCTCTGGAATCTCGGTGGTAGGCGTGGTCTTGCCACGTTCCACCAGGGTCTTGTTCCTCGCTTCAACAGACGTCGAAGTCCTCTATTTGAAAACTTGGTGCGTATCGTCTTGATACACCTCCAGGTGCTCGAAAAAGTCTGACCAAGCGCTTTTCAATCGCCGGCGCGACTACTTGACCGTCACTGGAGACAGGGACATGCAGTGCTGGTAATTGCAGTAACATCACAAACGTTTTATACGTATGTGTGTATATACACTTTTGAACAGACGTATTTAAACTTTTTACACACACACCGGCGTAATTACGCGAACAGCACTTAACTCTATTTCACTATACCGCGTGCAGCGCTAACCCGTCTACTAATAGGATCATAACTGTAATCTCGCAAACTCGGGGCTCGCTGCAGGCCGTGTTCCTCTTCAAGTACGAGTGGACGCACGGGGAGGATGCCAACTCGGCACGGCATTGCCAAGCCGCCCGTGTTCGTCGATAAGGAAGACGGGCTGTTCTTCGTCGAGCAGGTGATTAGTATTGCTAATTTAGCAACGCCGGTCGTCCGGTCCTTCCTGAACTGCCAGAACATCGAGCAAGTCAAGTCCAAGTCCAAGGCCTTCACCTACGACTTCTCGTCGGACACAGCAGCGGAAGAGCTCGCGGCCCATGTACGTGGCGACAGAGGCAGACCAAGCACACAGGCGCAAGATCGTGCGCCACTTTGCCCTACACTTGAGCAACGAAGCGCTGACGAGGCAGGAGCGCCGATACTTCGCACTGGAGCTGGCGCGCGTGCTGCTCGTGCCCGTGGTGCCGTCTTGCATCATCTTCTGTTGTGGA
>KE588310.1:3052-16796 GCA_000443045.1 Phytophthora x cambivora | reverse complement strand
ATGCGGCGGGGCAAGGAGCGCTGGACACACGCAGACGACAGGCGACTGGGCCGCGCGCTGCTGGCCGTGTTCGCCAGCCAGGGGGACGTCGTGGTGCTGAGCGACAACTGCGCGCTCTGGAAGCTCGTGCAGCAGCGCTACCAGGGGCTCGTGGCGGCCGAGCAGGCGGTCGTGCCCGACGTCACGGCCGCGCCACGCAGCGCGCGCTCGCTGCACACGCGCTGGTCACGCGGCATCCGGCCGGACATGGCCCTCTTCGTGTCGCTCGTGGACAAGCTGCAGAAGGCCGGCAAGACGCCCGCCAAGGCCATCAAGCAGGCCGCCAAGCTCTTCCGCGAGGAGCGCAGCGAGACCAACGCGACGGCCGTGCGCCAATACGTGCAGGAGCGGCAGACGCCCAGCGGCGACTCGGAGACGGACTCGGGTCGCCCGAAGCTCAAGTTCGAGTCGTTCCACTTCCGCCACTGCTACGACATCCTGAGCTCGAACGCCAAGTTCGTGCATGCGCTGCTGGAGCAGGACAAGGGCAAGGGCAGCGAGCACGGACCCCGCAAACGCCGCCGCACCTCGGACGCGGACGAGTACAGCTCGTCCACGTCCAGCGACGGCTCGGACACGGAGGAGCTCATGCTGCACGATGCGCCTGCGGGCCGCATCCAGCTGGCCAAAGTGGGCGCCATCAGCAGCCGCCAGGTGCCCGCGCAGTCGTCGAGCTGGCCCCACGCCCGGGCCAACGGCGTTCCGGTGCATCCATCGGCAGGGTCTGACAGCGTCGTCATCACTTTTGACGACATGAGTGATGACAATGACCTCCCTCCTCGTCTAGAGTGCGACCGTGAAGTGGCGAACGCGTACGTGCGTCTGCGCACGCAGACACTGCAGGAAGATCGGCGTCTGAAGCTGCTGGCCGAGCTGCGCGGAGTCGTGACGACCATCTCGCAGCTGGCGCAGCAGCTCGCGTGGAACGGAGTGGCGTCGGCAGCCTTGGCGGCGCGGACGGGAGGGGTCTGCCCCGCGCTGGACGAGGACGTGCTGCGTGACATCGCGTTCTTCCGCCACGAGAAGCAGCGGCTCAAACAGCAGATCGATGCCCTCGACGGCGATGCGAGCAGCAACTAGTGGAGACTGGCAGAAGACGGAGCCAACTACTTATGACCTAGCCAGCAAAAGCAGTGATCGTACTACATGTATGGATCCGACGTGTGTGAATACCTATGAATCGTTGCAAATCGCATCAAAAAGCAGGTTCATAGACGCGCATCAATCACATTGAAAATGGCCGCTCGGGCGTTGGCGCTGCTGCCGCTGGCCGGTTTGGCGGCCTGGAGTGGCAATGCGACGCTCACGCGCATGAGTCGCCAAGTGCGCGGCGGCGAGGCGCTCGAGTTCATCCCCGGGTCCATGGACGACACCATCATGGAGACGCTCGAGACGGGCGACCTCGTCTTCTTCCAGCGCAAACTCACGGCCATGCAGCCGCTGGCGGCGCTGCACACGTGGGTCACGCGACTGCAGCTGCGTCCGCGCTTCGACCACTGCGGGTGGATCTACGTGGACCGGTTGGGCCGCAAGTTCATCGTGGAGGAGACGCTGGACAAGGTGCAGTGTCGGCCCTACAGCGCTCGTCTGCTGACGTCTGAGGCCGCCGAGATCTCCGTCTTGACGCTCAAGCTAGAGGTAAGAGGAGAAGGGCCTTGTGAAGGAGTGAGGATGGCTCATTGACATTGTCAATGACAACTGCAGCGCTCCAAGGAGATGCAGGAGGCTGCCAACGCCTTCATCGTCCAGAATTTGGGTCGCACAAGTCGCATCTCGTTGCGTCACACGGTCTCGGCGCTGATTAGCCCGAACGAAATGCTCAAGGCAGGCCCCGATGCGGTTCCTGCGTTCCCCAGTGCCGGTGCGTGCTTAGGCTGTTGAACTAACTAACTAGGGGAATGCGTTGGCTCTGACAAAGGTTTTTTTGTCTTGTGCAGCTTTCGTGGCGGAAGCCTACGACGCCATGGGTCTGGCGAACAAGAAGCAGCTTACGAGCACTCAGCCGCCCCTTTCAGCTGCGACTGTCACCCCACGCGACTTGGCCTCAAGTAAGATCAGACTGCAAGCCCAAGCGAACGGAGCCAAACCGCCGGCTTTTGGTCGTTTGCTGCCGATCCGACTTGAGTAGGAGCCTACAAGCCAGCAAAACAGACAACAGTTTGGTTGATCCTTCTGGTGCATTCGCCATTCGACTGCTTACTATCTCGCGCCCGTTACTCGATGGGTAGACACTTGGAGTGGAAAGCCTGTCCGTTAGCGTAGTCACGGAAGGACGGAGGCACATAGGCCCAGTCCTCGCTCTCCTTGGCCAGCAGCTTCTTGCAGAACGAGCACGGAGTCTGGTAAATCTTGTCATAGAAGCCGAGCCAATTGAAGAGGTGGTAAAAGCACGTCTCCGGGTGCTGCTTGCGGAAATGGTCCAGCGCCTTGCGGCCGTGTAGCGTGACAAGGCGGAAAAGGTTGTGCGAAGACTCGGACCACGCACCAAGCGGAGCGTCCTCGTTGTACGGGAAGATGGAAAGTCGCTGGATGTACTTGGTAACCTGCAGGCCGGCAGCTCGCGCTTGCTCCTGCTCCTTGATGGCCTCCCGCGCCTCGGCGATGCGGGTCTTGAGCTCCTCCATCTCCACCTTGGTGGCCTCTTCAGCGGCGAGTTTGGCCTTGGTGAGCATGTCGCCCTTCTTCTTCTTCACGAGCTGCTGCTGCTGCTGCTTCTTGTGCTTGTTGCGCGCGCTGCGCAGTCGGCCACCTGCAAAGGCCGGAGACGTGGGCGTGGACGGCGTCATGGGACTAGCAGCCACGCCCGACTCGCCGCTGGGGCCGCTCTCCGGGATGGGCGGGCAGAAGCTCAGATGCACCGTCACCTCCTTGTTGATCTCGCACTTGATGGACTTGATGACGCGCCGGCCGCCGCGCGTGGTCTCGGCGTGCTTGAAGAACTTGAGCTTGCGGTTCTTGGCCATCATGTAGTCCATCATCTCGTTGAGCGTGGCCGGCTGCTTCTCTCCGTACGGGTCGAACACGCGGCCGCGCTTGTGCGACTTGGGCACGAAGAGGCCGCTGGGGGTGGGCGGGCAGCGCACATCGCCCAGCATCTCGAGCCGCGGGAAGGCGCCGCCCAGCTGCTCCAGGTACACGGCCTGCGCCTTGGCGCCCATGTCCTGCACCTGGTTCTTCCAGTGGTACTCGAGCATCAGGTTGCGGTGCGTCTGGTTCACGCTCTCAATGGGCTTCGTCTTGCCGTCTGTAGTAGGGGGTCGAGTGAGTGTTAGAGAGGGACTATCAGAGCTATTAAGGGGAGTGTGGGGAGGGACGCACCGAACTCGGGCACGAGCTTGCGCAGCAGCTTGAGGTTCGTCTGGACGCGCTCCAGTTTGTTCTTGATGGCGAGGCGCAGCGCGTCGTCCGAGGCCTGGCCGGGCTCGAGCTTGGCCTGCGCCTCGCACAGCTCCAGGATGATGCTCTCAGCCGTGGAGCGCAGCACGCCCACGCGCCCTAGTAGGATGTCGGCCAGGTAGAATGGGTCGCTCATGTTGGGTTTTGCTACACTGGCAGGTTCGCGAATGAAGAGATCGATAGCTTTTGGGTAGAAAAAAACAACTCCCGGGCTCGGATTGGATGAAATACATACATGTATTATGTGTATACAACACCAAAACTCGAGTTAGCGCCGGATACAGGTATACACTACAGAGGACAGTGGGGGACAGCTACAGCCACTTCAACTGTCGTCCACCTCCATGGCCGAGTGCGCGTCCTGCCCGCTCTTGTCGCTGAGGCTGTTGGGCTGCTCGCTCTCGGGCTCAACGTCCTCCATTGCCACGTCGCCGTCGTCGTCTTCATCTTCGTCCTCGCCAGTGTCTTCGTCTTCAACATCGTCGCCGTCGTCGTGCACCTCGTGGGTCGCCTCGCCCTCGTCCTCGTTCTCGTCATCGTCGATGATGATCACGTCGCCGTCCATGAGATCCGTGGCCAGCAGCTTCTCCAGCAGCCCCACAGGCTCCGTCTTGATCGGGTGCTCCGTCTTGACGGCATCGGACGCGTCAGCTCCCTCCTCTTCCTTCATCTCCACGTCGCCCGTGACGCTGCCCTCAGCCCCTCGTCGGGCCGCCTCGAAGGCCGAGATGGCCGCTACATGCGCAGCCACAGACTTTGCCAGCGAGTTGGTCTCCCGACGCACATCGTAGCCGCCCTCCAGCACTGACACCACGCGGCCATCACACACCTCGGCCGCTAGCTTGAGCACCTCCAGCGTTGCCCACGCATAGTCCTCCTCCACGTACCCAGCAGGCACGTTGGGGTTGTTGACAGCGGCCACGCCACCTAAGATGTCGTCGCGGTGGCCATCGAAGCCGGCCGAAATGAAGATGATGTCCGGCTGGAACGCCCTCATGGCAGGTAACACCTTCGACTCCAGGGCGGACCGGAAAGCGAGCGAGCCGCTGCCAGCGCCCGTGTTTTCGAGCGCCACATTGATGAGATTGCCCGTCGCACAGGATTTCCCCGTTCCCGGGAAGTATTTCCCAGACGAGTACAGATGGATGGACGCAAAGAACGCGTCCGGATCGTCCTTCAGTAGCTCCTCGGTACCGTTGCCGTGGTGAATGTCCCAGTCAAGCACCGCAATCTTCCGAATCCACGGATACAGCCGCGCGTGCGTCGCGCCGATCACCACGTTATTCAGCAAGCAAAAGCCCGATGAAGGAGCATTTTCCGGCCGGCCGTGACGACCAACGTGGTGGCCCGGGGGACGCACTAGACACACGGCATTGTGATACTCCTTGCGCACGACACGGTCGACCGCAAGACACACGGTGCCTGCAGCAGCACGGGCCACGTCCCATGATTTGCTGCTTACAAACGTGTCCAGCTCGATGCCATTCTGCTCGAGACTGGCAGCTCCAAAGGCGCCAACAAGCAGGGGGTGGGCATTCTTCTTTCTTCTTCCTCGCTTGGGTTTCTCCTCGCGGATGCCCGAGTCGGATTCGAACACTAAAGCGCGCGACGATGGCGATGATGCCGTGGGAGATGAGGCTGACTGCGATCCAGCCTCGATAGACCGCTCCTTTAGCTGGCGCAAGTAGGTTGGGGAATGAACCATCAGAAGCGTAGTCTCCGGTGGACACAACTCTTCAGGTGACATCGAGAGACGGTCAAGCTTGAGCGTTTCTTGGTGTTTCTTAACCAGTGTGTTCAAGATGCTCACAACGCGCTGAAAAAAAAATATCCAAGTACGTTTGGTTAGAAGACAACAAACTACACGACAGTTTCGATAGCATAGAGTACGTACATCCATGCGTTCTGGGCACTCCGGGTGATTCTTCGGCGTCTGGTGGTTAATGAACACAGGGTGATACACCACCAATGTTGTTGGCTCGACCGGAGGAGGGACTGGAATCACCTGATCCTGCGTCAAGTCGATCATGACACGTTTCAACTCTTCCATCACGCTGTACGGCGAATCGTACTCCGCATCCTCTCCGTGTGCTGTAATCATAGACTGTGTCTTGATGTGCTCGCTCTTAATCGCTGGAGATTCGTTTGATGAGATAAGAGTTGAAGGTGTCAGGAACGTCGAGTTCAGCTCCTCCGGCCACTGGATGCGCTGCCACTGAGCCAAGCACGATCTGACCGCTTCACGCAACTCCTGCTCCCGCCGGAACTTCCCAGAATCCTCTTGCTCTTGGGGCTCTGTTTTCACAACGATTTCAGTGGAATCTTCCGGCTTCGACGAGCTTACTTCGGTCGTGTCGGGTTCCTTAGTGTCTTCCACCATTTCAACGTTCACATCCGCCTTCTTTCCGATCTCCACCGAAATGTCTGCAGCTTCACCTGACGTCTTCGCTGGACTTGCCTCGGGCTCTGTAGCTTTTACCTCGGACTCAGGAGTGTCTGTTCCAGCAGCCTCGTCTGTCTTCTGCTCAGCAACTTCTTCCTCTACCTTCATCTCAGCATCTTCAGACGTCTTCGTCTTCAATGGCTTCTGCGTTTCCACAACCTTTTTAGTCGGGGGCGCCACTTCCAGCGTATTGAGCAATGAGCGCTGGATCGCTTGCACCATTTCAAGCGAAGAACTCCGCTCTTTCCACAAAGCCTCCATTTCGCCCATGTAAAACGTGATATAGGCTTCACGTAGCCCAGTGCTATCGTCTAACTCGTCGAACTCATCTTCCTCTTCCGAGGCAATGGCTGTACTGTCGTCGAGGAGCTCCACAACTTCCGCAGATGCTGCTGCGGCTGCATCAGCAAGCTCCCCCGTTACCTTCGCGATGTTTTCACGCTTGATTGTCACGCTGTTATCATCCATAACCAGATCCGCAGGATCAACCGGACTAGCATCACCCTTCACTGCAGGATTTTTCTTTTCTGGCGATCGCATCAAGCTGAGCAACGCATTGCGGTAGTACTCGAATTCTTGAGCGAAGTCCTCAAACCGTAGAGACAATTTGCGGAAACAACTCAACAATGCGTCTTCGCACTTGTCTAGAAGGTCACCTAGAATTGGGTTGAAGGAGTGTTGCATCAACTTCACCAACTGCGCATCCTGGCTCACACGCGCGTGATTCTTCAACGCCAGCGCAGTTTTCCCGTCCAGCTTTCGCATAGCTTCGCGATACACTACCGAAATATCATTCAATCGATCTTGTTCGATCTTCATGATGCCTTGCAACGCGTGCTGGTGGTTAGTTTCCCGCAGAATTTGTTGTCTCACCTGGCTTTCATCATCATGCAGCTGCCGCAAGTGCTCCATCCACGCAGTTTTGTCGTCGGGGGCGGCTGAAGACGANCATACTTCTTCCTCTGACACTTCCATTTCCGAGACTTCTTTTTCTGTCAAAAAGACATCCTCAACAAACTCGCCTAACTGATTGTTGCTTGATAGAGGAAGCAATCGCCACACATCTTCCGCTGCTGTGGGGCTGCTCTTCACGGGGGGCACCTGAACAGCCAGGCAAAATTGCCATTCATAGTCATCTTTCGGGACAACCACAGTTGTTGATACTGCAGCCTCACCAGGATCTTCCATCACTGCATCATCGTCATTATTCGCAGCATCTGGCTCATTTTCAACGCTGGGTGCGTTACTTGTGGGAGCTGCGACCTCTTGCGACTTTTCCTCCTCAGCTTTTTCCACGTCCGCTTGGTCCATCTCTGGTTTCTCTGCGTGTGCCTTCTCTTCAGCAATGTTTGCTGCTTTGTTCTCTTCCGAATCCGTTTCTGCTGTAGCCTTCGCTTCAGCCTTCTCCTCCTCCTCCAACTGTTCAACGTTGTCTTCAGTTGCACGTGCTTCCTGCTTATGCTCCTTAGATTCATTCTCTTCAGGTTTGGAGCCTTCATCTGGTGTTTCAGAGGAAGCTATCACCCCTCCCGCCTCCTCGACCGTATCACCGTCGTTAGCAGTTTCTTCCGATACTGCAGGCACTGCCGCACTAACATCCGCGCGTTGTTCATCACCGTCATCAATTGCACTTGCCGCTGTTGTCACGTTTACCTCTGCAGGTGCTGCGGCAGGGGAAGATTCAGCTTGATGTTGCTCGCCAGCACTAGCCACTTCCGTCTTCACATCCGCAGCAGAGACATTATCTGCAGCCGGCTCGTTTACATTTTCTTCCATCTGACCGCCCTGCGTCAACAGCTCCTTTGGCTCGGCATCATCTGCAACGTTTGCTGGTTCGTGCGGTTTCGAAGTTAGCACTTTTCGCTTCACGTACTTGGCAGTTTTCAGAAGGTCGGTCTTTTTCGTCGCCTCAGGCCCAAGCTCTGACGTAAGAGGGGCATTGCCGACATCTGCACCGGTGTTACTCGGAGCAGTTGATCCAACGGTCTCCAAATCACGCAGAAAAATTGCCAGTTTCTGCTTTTCGTTGCTGCTTGACATTTGCAAGCGGGCACGATAATCGACAACCGCTTGCAGCTTGCTTTCGAAGCGTCCGTCGACTACCGAGGTCGAGTCTCTTCCATCTACTTTCACCTTGAGGTGCGCGAGGTCGTTAATCGCGCTAATGAGCTTCAAATGGCGCGACGTAGATAACAAGTCGAGAATCGGTGCGCAGCGCGGTGGGGGCTGGAAGAGTGGGTCTACGGGTGAGTCGGCTGCGTAGATCTTTAGCTCCTCGATCATCAGCGCGATTGCGTTCTGAATCTCAGTCTTGCTCTGTCTCAATTTCTGGTCCCGCGTCGTGAACTCCCTCTTAATCGTCGGCCCGGAGCCGAATATCTCCGTCTTCACCAATGAAGAAGCATCCATTGCCTCATCTTCTCGCTTCTCCTCCTGTTCCTCGTTACTTTCCACCTCAGCAGGATGAAGGCCCCACTGCACTCTCTGCGAGGCTTCCACCATCTTTACCGACCGCTGCAGCTTCGACATCCACGAGTTCAGCTTCATGATTGACAAGTTGTACTTGGCATTTTGCGCGCTGCGACTCGCATAGCTCGATCCACTTGCTTGCCGTGCCATCTTCTGCTTCTCTTCCTCGAGCAATTGTTTCAAAAATGCGTCCCGCTTCTCCGGAAAATTGAGAACGATTTCTTCAGGGCGCGCATCGCTCGAGCCGATGGGACCACCAAAGAATTTCAGCGCTGCCTTGTCGTACGCCATCGCTGCGTCCTTGGCCGTAGCGAACGTGCCAAGATTCACAACGTTCCCATTCACGTGGATCTGCGCGTGCGCGTACACGCGGTGCACCTGCACGCCCAGGTACTTCTTGGTCGGAGCTTGTTGCTTGGCCGGCCCTGCTCCAGTCTCTTCCATCTTGCGACGCTTGGCCTCCAAGTGGGCATTGGCCCCATGAGCATCGGGGGAGTCCTGGGGGCGCTTACCACGCCCGCGTCCCCGTCCGCGCCCTCGTCCTCTGCCTCGCCCGCGTCCAGGAGACGGGTGCAGGTCTAAGGCAGGGGCAGAGACAGCGCTCGGACGCACGCTGAAGGCGACCTCGGGGCGGAGGAAGCTGTCGTGCAGGTGCGGGAAGTTGAGCTGCGCGCTCTTGCCGTAGTGCATGAGTGCGGCCTTGTCGTAGGCGTGGGCGGCCTCGATCTCGCTGCCGAACGTGCCTAATTGCAGGTACTTGGCGCCCTGCCAGAGCTTGGCCACGAACGGCTTCTTGACGCCCTTCATCGACACCTTGGACACGCCCCTGTACTTGGACTCCTTCATGAGGATCGTGGGCTTGGGACCAGCGGCTGCGACAGCAGCAGAGGCAGGGGCAGAAGCTGCTGCGGGTGGCGCAGGGGCCAGCGGCCTGCGCGCCGCAGCACTGGGGGCAGCCGCTGGGGCAGCAGCCGCCGCGGCTTGGCGCTGCTTGGCCAGGTTGGCGTCCGTGCACTTCTTGCAGTAAAAGTCTCCGGCCGGGATCTCCGTGAGCGGCGGCACGAGGCAGTACGTGTGGTACTCGCCGTCGCAGCCGTCGCAGAGCAGGATGCTGTCTCCGTTCTGGTCCGAGCCGCACACTGCGCAGCCGTTGCTCTGCGCGTGCGGTCCGCCCACCTGCGGGTCAGTCAGAGCGTTAGTCAGTTAGTGGGAGGAGGAGGGGGGTGGGGGGAGCACGCACCACGGCGGCCGCCTTCTCGCGCTTGATGTTGTCGCCACCGCCGGCGAACATGGTGACGCCACACGGGGAATTGCTATGCGCGCGAAAGGAGGGGGGAGCGCGTATGACATACTGGAGCCAAGTGAAAGGCAGATGCGGGATGTGATTGGTTATAATAAGTTGGGAGATGACGGGGATTGGTGGGTACGTAACTAGTTTCAACCAATCTGTAGAGCACGTTTGCAGCAACTTGACGGAACATGTATTCTACTCATTACTTAACAACCTGTACTCAGTGGTTAGAAGTTCTGACCGTCATACCCACGACTAAGTGGATGCGGGAATTCGTCGGACGAGAGGCCACTGCATTTAAATGAAAGTACCGACACTATTTTCGTTTGGTGGACAGCAGTGTGCATTATCTACGGATGCAAAATGTTGTATTGTACTGGAAGCAGGGAAACTCCGACCACGAAGTCAGCGCATGACGTAGCTGAAGGAGTTCATGCTCGTGAACATTCGTCTTGGTGGTTTAAAAATGGCCTTCTATTTGAGCTTACCTTGACTGGCTGGGGTGTCGTCACGCGTGACTTGATGTGCTCGCTGAGGCTCATCTTCTCGTCCGAGGGGGGCGGCGTTCGGATACGCTCGGCGTCAGAGCTGGCACGTAGCCGCTGTCGACATGTAGTGACTGGGGAACGTGGGCATGGCTAGCCAGGTAGACCGTTAGTATGGTCGCCAATTGACAGTTGGCGATTTATTCACCCCTCGGGCGAAGCATCCTCAATTTTAATATCGGCAGACAAGCTGGCGGCGTTGCCATGGCAGCAACAGATTAGATCCTGACAGCAAAATGGTTGATATTAGTTCAGAGAAGGGTAGCAGGAGGGACTATCTTGATGCTGTTGCTAACCGAAGAAGGTAAGTGACAGCAGTGTACCTCAATGCGAAAACCGTACGGTGTTGCGGCCGAGGAGGCTTTGACAGCAGGCTGCGGTGGCGCTCCGAGCTCGAGGGGAATGAGATATCGGGGATACGAAGCGGTATCATATCGCTTAGTTTGCCGTCTGACACTTGATGCGATGAGATGAGAACGATGCCCACCTTGATGATAGCTTTCGGGGCTGGCTACGTGAAAGGCAGACGATGTCTTGTCGGTCACATGTATCCAGAAGAGGTGATGATCGAGAGTGGAGCAAACAGGAACAAGGCACAACCACGAGAGTTATGCCAAGACTCGGTCGGGTCTTTTCATCGAAGCTGTAGAACTGGTTTTCTCTTTTTTTAAACTCGCTCTGGGTGCACTGACAGTATAGTCAGCTATACAGGCAATTAACAGTTATTATAGTTAGTGTCAAGTATATTTTATAAGTATTTGGCAAACATGACATGCTAGCCAAATATATGTAGCGCTCGTTCGGCACTCACATTGTGAGTGCTGACCAATTTCCGAACAAAAATCGGATCTTATTAAATGTTTTGAATAATGTTTCCTTATACATAAAGTTAACGATTTAGAAAATTTGAAGCATGTCCCGAATACATTTTTCTCGAGGACGGACCTCAAGGCCGAAGAGTTTAGATTGATTAAAAGTTTAATGTATCGGTCTACTTACAGACAGCTAACATGTCACTAACAGTTAGTTAGTGTCTAGTAAATTTTGCTAATATCAAAACGCCCCACACTACGGCGAGTCGCCTATTGCTTGCATGCATCTTGTCCTAGATTATACAGCCAAGGCACATTGTGTACAGTGTATCTACTCACGCCAGCTCGTCGTGCTTTATAATATAAATAGTGAATGTTATTCACTATTTATTTTTATTTTGTTAGGCTAACGCCGGTGGCGATCAGCACTGAATCAATCCCGCCAACCAAGTATTAATACCTCTTGCTATCATACCCAGACCTCGTGAGAATTGGCATAAATGCCAACCTGCTGTCCGATAGGTACTTGGTAAAATCCCAAATAGGTAAGTATGCCGTACTAAATTGTACCAAAGCTGTAGGAAATCCTAAATAGGGACGCAGATCGTTTACATTAAATGTGGAGCAGTGGTTCGTGATAAATTTTATCAAGTGAAAGTGACGAGCCACTGCTCTCCACAGAGACTATATCAGAGTGATCGTATTGTATATCCTGTCGCTGACCTTCCACCCCGTATTTGCTGAGCGCCGAACGTTGTGAACTCTTTATCGATGGCTGAACTCACTTTCCACAGTGAGAGTCCCAGGTGAAATCGCTGCCAAACCATAGATTAAAGCAAATAACTGCGCATAGTTTCACTCACAGTCTACAGTCGCGCAAGCTTTCACAATTCAGTTCGAGCAACACAATCAGCACAATGACGGAAGTTACTGTCTTTCATACAAACCCATATTAGACAATCGTCTCTCCTATTACTTAAAGTTCATGCATTTCTGAACGTAGGTAACCTTGGTGATGATACATTATTAATAGCCGCACGTGGTGATCACGGAGACGCCATTCATGTACAGTGCCCCCCCCTCCCCCGCTCGAAGGATATTTTCGTAATGAAGGGCACTACGTGTTTTGCTACAATCAGTTGCGTTTGCAAAAAAAATCTCGTGAGAACTCCACGTTTTGCAACAATAACAAAACAGTGAGTAAAATGACGCGCTTCACAATGCTGAGCGAATTATTCACATGTCAATGTCACCCTGTCCGTGCTGTACCATGGGCTCTGCTTAATTCAGTGAAGTACGAATTGAAGACATACTTCAGCTGCATTTTCATGGTCACGCTGTCGTACTGCATAGAGCGGAAGCAACAGCAAAAGTGCTCAAATATGTTGGTTACCGAACTCCAAATACTGCTGTATCACCACGAGCTACTTGAGCGTGTACAGTGTTTTTCAGCTTGACATTTATGGTGTTTGGCCAAAAAGTGACATGCGACATGCGTCATGAATCGATTCTCAGAGGGTGTTTGCGTACGTTGCGCATTGGTCAATGCATTGATTGACCTACAGCAGGCCCAACAATTCATATGTTCTGGTGAGCGGCATCTCGGAACCAAGGTGCGAACGAAAGGTGAACAACTCGCTACGAGCAAAATATGCTACATATATTCCTCGATTGGTGGTCTTGAACTACCGGTAGGCCTTCTGAAATCGAGGAATAGGCTTCTCTTGACACACTGGACGCCTACCAAAAACATCGTAAGAGCTCGCATAAATATATGGCTGGCGATACAGCCCATGTTTTCGATCCGGGCTAGGTGAATTCGCCATAATAAATCCAAGTAAAAATGAAAACATGGGCAACATGGATGTAATCATTTCGATACTAGAGGACGGGTGTCATGGGCTCCAAATCCTACACAATTCTCAACATTCGTTGCTGGGAAACATTAACTCTATGGCAAAGCTAAGGCCCTTAAAGCTCCAACAGCGTCGACAGAGCCCTAAGCCAACCCATTTTAGATCATACCTGGTCCTGGGTTTAAATCTGCGTGCTGGGCGCAGCCCTTTAACTGCATGCGTCGATTTTTGGCGTGCCCTATAAGATGGGTTCGGAATGGAATTCACCCCTCCCCCCAGAAAACATGGGCTGTAGGTTTTCCGTAAATATATTTAAGAAAACTTATATTTACTCAGACGGTTTTTACGTCTGAGCAAGCGAAAGGTCACTTAGCCTTTTCATTGTGCAACTGCATAAATTTACACTTGGGTTTAGTATATACCACCCTTTTATAGCAACTGGACCGCATATCAGACCGACCTTTCACGACCTCTACACAATTTATATTTAGAGACAAATTTAGAGATACACTTTAAGGCGCTTTTAAGCTGTTTTTGGTAGGCGTCCACTGCCTATTCTCAAGAGGCCCGGTTTTCAAACCTGACGGGTCCGGCTTTGCTTTTTTTAAAGTATATCGTTTTAAAAAAAGATATACTCACAGGTATTATTTTAATAATACATATATTAAAATATATGTCCTGTGAAGCGGAGCGATTCCATCACTGGTGATTAATACGTCTTGGTGATGACGAGAAAGTCTTTTTACAGTACTACCACTAGTAGTACTACTTACAGTACTACCAGTAGTAATATTGTCTCCGGCAACTCGCTGCATTAACCTTTTGTCTCCAGGGGTAGGATAACGAGTCTCGTGCGCGTACGGGTAGGCTCAACTTTAAAAATAAAGTTTGAA
>KE588260.1:656-12430 GCA_000443045.1 Phytophthora x cambivora | reverse complement strand
CTCGTTCCGCTGCTCAGGGACATGTACGGCGACGGGTTCCTCAATAACCTGTCGGCTCTTGGTGCCGAGTCAACGCAGTGCGCGGAGCTCGTGGACTCTCAAGTGCTGGCACCCATCATGAAGTCCGTCGGCCAGAGTGAAGTAGCCGTGTGGGTGGACTGCGGCCTGCTCACAGACCAGCCCTTGTTCGTGTGGAAGGAGGTGTTCCGACAGGTGTGCCACTCCATCATGGGCAACAGCATGGTGCGCGAGAAGCCGCTGCACGAGCTCATCCAGAAGCTGGAGCGTCTGGAGGCCGGTCCCGTGGGCAAGGCCAAGCACAAGAACAAGGACGCCGAGGTGGGGTCCTGGGTCACGCTCAAGAAGGGCAACCGGTCGTTCCTGACCAAGGACAAGCAGCTCATCATCTTCCGCGACCGGTTTTTCCCTCGCAAGGCGTATGCGGCTGCACAGTCCCCCATTGTGGCAGGCGAGTCGTACGTGTTTGGTCCTTGGAAGGTGCGAACGGAGCTGCTGGACGGAGACCACGCTACGGTGCAGGAGCTCCGCGACCACAAGCCATTGACCGTCTGGGACCTCGTGTATGCCAACGGACTGTCGTACGTGTTCCCAAATGCTCCACAATTGGTGATCGACTGCGATTCTCGCTTCCACGTACTGCGCGCCATCGAAAAGGTCGTCACGGACGCTATGCCCATCGTGTCCTCTGTCGGTGCATTCGACGTCGTCACGCCCGGCGACGTCACCTCCAAATGGGTACATGTCACTATGAGCTACAACAACTCCCAATAGAAGCCCGTGCTGTCACTAAACTGAATCGCATCACATTATCAACCAATCACGTCTCCGCAGCTCTTGACTGGACCAACTCTCCTTCCATTCCCAATAAGACGCTACTATAGCCGTCACTTAGGCCAACTCTCTCCCTCCTTCTCTCTGTATCTACGCTGCCATGTCGGAGCTGACGCCCGAGGCCTCCCGCCTGTACCGCGTGCGCAAGACGACGGTGAAGATGCTGCACAACCGCGGCTACATCGTGAGCGAGAATGAGCTCGTGATGACGCCCGAGGCCTTCCAGACGCAGTTCGGCGACAACCCGACGCGCGAGATGATGACGATCCTCGTGGAGAAGATCGACGACCCGTCGGATAATTTATTCGTCTTCTTCCCGGAGGACACCAAGGTGGGCGTCAAGCCCATCCGCAACTACTGCAACCGCATGAAGGACGAGAACGTGACCAAGGCCATCCTCGTGGTGCAGGAGGGCATCACGCCCTTCGCCCGTCAGGCGCTCAACGAGATGGCGCCGCGCTACAAGATCGAGCACTTCAAGGAGACGGAGCTGCTCGTGGACATCACGGAGCACACGCTCGTGCCCGTGCACCGCGTGCTGGGCCGCGACGAGAAGGCCGCGCTGCTCAAGCGCTACCGCATCCGGGACTCGCAGCTGCCGCGCATGCAGGTCACGGACCCCATCGCGCGCTACTATGGCATGACGCGCGGCCAGGTCGTCAAGATCATCCGTCCGTCCGAGACGGCCGGACGCTACGTGACGTACCGCGCTGTGATCTAAGTCGCTCTGGTCATAGCAAAGTCGCACCCCCTCCAATAGATATTGTCTTTCTCTAGCTGTATGTTTGTGTGTGAATTTTGTGTGGTGGTGGTTGTGTTACAGTTACAGTTACAGATTCTTAGTCGCTGTCGAAGAGATCCGACTCGTATCCGTCGTCCGACGACTTGTTCTTCTTGTTCTTGGCGGCGGGTTTGGAGGACAACGAACGGATCAGATAAGCGGCGACGCGCTCTTCCTCGTCGCCGTCGTCGTACGAGATATCGCACGACCCGTTGGGGTGCACGCGCTCGATGGTGCCCGGGAAGTACGAGGCCTGGCCGCCGAAACGAGCCTCGACTCGGTCGCCGCGACTGAATTCCGGCTCGAACTCGTCGTCCGACTCCTCCTTCTTCGGTCGGATTGAGGTCGTTGTCGTGGTTGGAGTGTCTTTGGCAGACTCGATGTCGTTGTCGCTGTCTCCGTCCTCTCCGTCGTCGGGCGCTAACAGATCAGGAGCAAGGCGCTGGAGGACTTTTTGCGGAGGTCGGACCAGCTTCACGTCGTATGACCCGTCAGTTCGACACGAGCAAACCTTCCCTCGCAGATACTCGGTGCGCTGTCGAACCATCACTCGAGCCCCCACTCGGTAGATTGCGGACTTGACATTGGAGAGAGCCAACGCGCTGCGTGGGACCCGCTTCATCGTCTGAGCTAGACCGAACTCGTTCACCAAGATGTCAAACGTCCCATCAGTGCGACACAAGACGATCTTTCCCTGTCGCCGAGTCTTGGTGCCTTTGTGAGCCACGGTGACGCGCGAGCCCACATTGAAGCCAGTCTTCCCAGCTACAAGCAACTCGTCTTTGGGATCCAGCACTCGCAGCCCGCTAAACTCGACGTTGCGCAAGTGACGACCGCTGTCGAAGTGGACGTCGGCGACGAAATAGTCTCTGTAAACGCGTTCAATGGTGCCACGACCGTGAATCATGCTGGCTACGCGTGATCCTGGAGCGAAACCTTTTCGTCGACCTCGCTGGCTGGATGATCGCGTGCTGTCGGCGGAGGACGTATCGGTTTCTGTGGACGATTCGGATAAACTTGAGTGCGCTCTGGAGTGATGTCGACGGTGGGGTCGTGAGCTTCTTGTGTGTGTGTGCTTTGAACGGCTTCGTCTGCGAGATCTTCGCCGATGCCGATGTGTTCTAGAGCAACTGCTGCTCTTTGAGGCCGTACTTCCAGTGTTGTCGCTGTCACTGTCATGCTTGCCATCGTCCTCACTATCGTGTTTCCCGTCATCATCGCTGTCGTTTATCCGAGCACTGCGGTGGTGAAGCTTTTTGTGCCCCTTGCTTGATCGTCGCTCTTCTCGGCGTTTTTGCTTACGTCGGAGTGCCTCGACTTCATTCTCCCACTGAGTTCCGTTGGATGCTGCCAGCTTTTGCCTTAAAAATTCGTCATAGTCCAGTCTGGTTTTGTATGCACGATAACGAGGACTCTTGCTGGCAGTACGGCCCTTTCGTGGAGATGCCGTCACTCGTTGCTGCTCAATTGGTCTGGACTGAGTATCGATATCGAGAAGAAGGTCGCGGGGGTAACTCTGGTTGGCATCAAGACGCTTCATAAGTCGGTGAAAAGCAGTCCGGGAAATATCTCGTCGACGAATTCGTCCAAGACCTTCGCGCTCGAGGAAGCGTAGCACTTGTTCTCGGGATAATGCTGCGCCAAGCTCTAGTGCTGCTTGAGCTGCTTCTACTGCATTAAGCATGCAGCTTGGATCCTCTTCGTCGTCATCACTGTCGTCTTTTGCATCCTCCTCCTTAGCGATGCGGATTCGTGCCCTATGTCGTCCAGCAAACCGGTCAAACGCCTCATCCACTTGCTTTTCGCGCCGGTGTCGCCTCTGCGTTTGTCGGGACTTATCGTCGTCGTCACTGTCTTGTACTTTGCCTTCTCTTTCAGCGCATTTTCCATCGTCGTCGTCGTTGAGGTTGGTTCGACGCCGAGGTTTGCTGTCTTTTTGTGGTTTGGATAGCGCGTCTTGCCTTGAGTTGGGTGGACTAGCATCACTTGGGGGCTGCGGACACATCCGCACGTGGCCGGAGCTGTGCAAGTGAACAACTCGGCTGCGATGAACCAATGCATCGTTCCGTAAAGAGCGTTTGATGGACGCTGCTTCTTGCTCACGTGCGTAGACTTCAGCTGCGAACTCCAAACATGCCAAAGTGAACTCGGGAAAGCTCAATGTCGTGGTAGCCTTCTTCTTCCGCTTGGCTCCTTCGGCTCCACCCTCGCTTGCTCTTGGCACTTTTGCTGGCCAGAAGCTGGCACACCAAACGTTCATCTCATCGGCTGGAACCATCGGGAACAGTGTTGAAAGTGCACGCTGCACCACCGTTCGAGGTTTCCATCGCGTGGAATGAACAGGTTCATACGAGACGAAAAGTTGCTGCAGTCTTGCTACGCTGGTGGCTTCAGCTGCTTCTCCAGCAGTTGTGGAGTCCATAAGCTGTGCATATCGTGTAATGAACTGGGCAAAAGTTACGGCCTCGCATGCCTCGTCAACCTCATCTTGGGCATCCAGCCATCGACGAGCAAGCTCCGTACTGCGAGCATCGCTTTGTCCAAGTTCTCTGAGCAGTCGAACTAGCCCGGACTCATCGAGCGAGCTGGCTTGGGCAGATTGTTCATGAAAGCACTTGCGCAAATTGGTCAAGTCCAGGATTGGAAGTTTGGGGCCAAACGCGTGAACCGCAAATGCTCCTTGGGTGACAGCGGGTGTGTCTGCAGGCTGTGTGGCCAACTTCGAGAAGGCTCGTGCAAATGCTGGGAATGACACTCTACCGGAAGTTGCAGCCTCTTTCCCAAAAAGCTCTTCGCTGTGCAGTAAGCGCTCTACAGCTTGTGCCGATGCCTCCACCGTGCCAGACACTGCTGGAATCGTGCATCGAAGACGTGATAGCGCTTGCTTGAGCTGACTGAAGTCTAAAAACCCGTCGTGGTCTGCATCCAGTCGGTCAAACGTAGTTTTGAGCTGCGCTACCGCGCTTACTCGATCGATATCGAGTACAGCCAAGTAGTCTTCAAGTTGTGTGTAGTCGAGGCCTCGAGCGAGAAGTTCTCGATCGCGCAGTCGATCCACGTGTGTAAGTAGCTTGGAGCGGTGCTGCGGGTTGGTGATCCCCAGCAACAACTGCAGATCGCTCCCTTCAAGCAGAACGAGCGTGCACCCGTCCACGTTGTTGCGTTCAAAAACTTCTCGATACTGCGGGAGCCCGACGTCTTGTTCAAGCCACTGAAGTACCTGCTCGGTGTCCCAGTCCTTTACTTCCAGTGGGGTTTGATCCGTACTCTGGGATGAAGTTTGGGTTCGTACTGGAATCCGCTTACTCTGCGAAGGTTGAGACTTCCCGAGTATTTGAGTGAGCTCGGAATGTCTCGCTCGTGGAAACAGAGACGAACTTCTGGTCTCCTCTCTTTCGCCTAATGCATTCACGAGGTAAACCGGGAAGTCGCCGAGATCTGCTAACAACTCTCGACAACCACCACACGGGAATGGGAGCATGTCCTGCTGCTCACTGCAGATAGCCATAGCTACCACGACTGGACTTGGTGAATTCGCGTCGGACGTGACCATCTTCAATACAGCAGCACGCTCAGCGCACAGTGTCATCGCTCCATTCTCGATTGCACTGGCAGCGTAGATGGTCTTGGACTCGGTGAGCACCGCGGCACCAATTCCCACTCCCAGCGCTCGAGAAGAGCGAGCTTCCCGGGCTGCGGCTTCAAGTACGTGCTCCATCTTACGTTTGTGTCCGCTGGAGTCGGCCATCGCGCCCGTGTAGTGGCGTTTGTACAATGTCCGACGAGCATCCAAACGTAATTGCAAGACTTCATCATCTTCCGTTGGGTCGTCCTTGTGTTGGTGATACAGCACCGACTTGCTGCTGCAATCGCCGAGATGTCGAGAGCTGGTGTCGAGCCCGTAGATAGCTGACAGTCCTTGCAGCTTCGCGGTGAGCAGCGTCGATTGATCCCCTTTTGACCTCTGAAGATGTCGATCATGGCGGTGTCGTTGTTCCGGTTGGCGTTGTTGTTGTGTGATGGATTTGATACCTTTGCTACCGCTTTTGTGCTTGTTCGTCCGTGCTTCAGCCCTTGCCAGCCGCAAAACACGCCGTAGATCATCTTCAAGCTGGTTGGACATGACAGTGAAGTCTCAATGTCAGTTCAAATGCAACTCTCCCCCACCTTTTGAGCCTCACGAAGGCGATGCATTGCGCCATTCTTGACAACCAGCACATGCGATCACTGCAAGATCTCATGGCCACGCAAATAGCAGCGACTTTGTGCTTGGTTTGAGTTGCGATGCAGCACTTGGAAGCCTGCGGATCAAACACCACGCTTTTCAAAGTCAGATTTTGCGTTCTATTGGGCTGGGCAACCTTAGCCATATTTCTGTTCGTCTTCCATTGTCGGGATATATGCACGCACACAACATCGACCGAGTTCCGCTTTCACGAAGCAAGCGCTTCACTTATGCGACTTCTCGTGCCGGTTCTCCGGCCTCTTGCCGAGTCTGAGCGTCTGTCGGGTTGTCGCTGCCGACGCTTGTCCTAACGATTTTCTGGTCACTATTGGTACTCTGTTTGTCGTCGCCACTGGGTCTGCTGGCTTCACCATCGTCCTCCGGTCTCGCTTCTTCAGTGACAGGCGTCGACACCTCGACTGCGGTGGTAGTATCGTTACCCGTAGTCTCCTGAGAGGGAGATGTGTTGTCCTGCTCAGCAGTGGCTGGAGTCACTGGCGTCACGGGAGTGTTGGATGCTTGTGTGGTCGCAAAGCTGTCATTTTCTCCTTCACCGGCGTTCGCGGTAACACCAGGCTCCTCACCATCCACCGGGTGGAAATGCCGCATTTCTTCCCAGATGAGTCTCTGCAGCACGGGCTTCGTCAGCTTTTCGTTCTCAAAGTCGAAATCGAAGCTTGATGTGGCGGTGGTCTCGTCGTCCACGTTGCGGATGGAGGCCAAGTACGGGTGCGCCAGCGCCTCGTCCACACTGATGCGCTTGTTCGGGTCGATCACCAGCATCTTCTGCAGCAGATCCAGCGCGTCCGGCGGTGAATCCGTGAACATGTGCGCCAGCGGCTTCGTCGGGTTCGGTCCGCGCTTCTGGAACTCTGCGTTCATGAACTTCCGTGCACGCGCGTTGGTCAGGAAGTACAGCTCCTGGTCGTTCGGCGCTCCGAGCGCGTTCATGATCAAGTGCAGCTGGTCGATGTAGTCCTGTCCGGGGAACAGCGGCTTGCGGGACATCATCTCCGCAAAGATGCAGCCCATGGACCAGACGTCCACTTCGCGCGTGTACTTCATGCATCCCAGCATGATCTCCGGCGCGCGGTACCATCGAGTGACCACATACTCCGTCAACTCCAGCTCCTCTTCTGGGAAAACTCCTCTCGCGAGTCCAAAGTCGCAGATCTTGAGCTCACAATTGGCGTTCACCAACACATTGGACGGCTTCAAGTCGCGGTGGATCACATTGGCCGAGTGCACGTACTTCATGGCACACAGCATCTGGTACATGAAGAAGGCGATATGTTCATCCGACAGCGCGTGTCTCGAGTAGATCACACGGTGCAAGTCCGTAGCCATGAGCTGCGACACAATATACACGTCCTCAAACTTATCCAGCGCCACAGGCTCGAAAATATCCTCCACTCCCAGCACGCACTTGTGGTCCAAGTGCCGCATCAACTTGATCTCGCGCACGATACGTTTAGCGTCCGTCAGGTCGTCGAACGCGCGCTGGATGTTCTTCACCGCCACCGTCTTGCCCGATCTCCCATCTGTAGCAGAGATCACGACGCCGTACGCGCCTGAGCCAATGGTCTTGACGTACTCGAAGTTCGACGGGATCTCGAACCGCGTGTTGGACGTCATGAAACACTGCGTTCCAGGCCTCGTAGCCGGCAGGTACTTGGGTTTATTAGCGGCGTTGGCGACTGCAGCGGCCTCATCGGCGCGCTGCTTCTCGCGCAGCTTCTTGGCCGCTTCTTGTCGACTGCGCTCCTCCTGCTTGAGGTCCTCGGACGCCTGCGCCCCGTACGTGACGAAGCTGCCGTCCTTTGAAGGCACCATGGCGTGGTTCCAGCGAATAGCCTCCTGCAGCGCGGCCTTCCAGGCGTCGTAGCTCTTCTGGTCCTCGGCCTCCAGCGTCATGACCTTGGAGCCGCAGCGCAGCTCCAGCCGCCGCGGGTGCTTGACGTGGCCCAGCGCGTGGCCCGGACCGATGGGCGTCTCCGCGCACAGCGTGAGCGAGTCCTTGCTCGTGTAGTAGCCCAGCGTCATGTGGCGCTCCTCCAGCCGCAGGATGAAGTAGCGGCGCGTCCACATCTTGAGCCGCAGCCCCTGCTTGAGCAAATAGCCCTCCTGGATCACGTCCGCAGACCGGAACACCACGGCCGGCTGCGCGCGGCTCGGCACTGCTTTGCCGTGCAGCCATAGAGAGAAGAGGGAGCGCGTCTTCGTCACGTACACGCCGTCGCCAGCCTTCTCCTCGGCGTCTTGAGTGCCTCCGCGAGAGCTCATTATTGTACCTGTGCACGTGGGCGGTTTTTTGCCGAGTGCCTAATGGCGATTTAGAGGCGGAATGAGGTGGCAGTTGGGTGTGAGTTGTGGGGGTTGATACCTGTATATAACGATAGATT
This sequence comes from Phytophthora x cambivora, assembly GCA_000443045.1. Lineage (NCBI taxonomy): Eukaryota > Oomycota > Peronosporomycetes > Peronosporales > Peronosporaceae > Phytophthora > Phytophthora x cambivora. The sequence goes on along the minus strand of KE588260.1, from coordinate 4,170 downwards.
AGAGGGAAACGGACTGTGGGTGAGACTGTGGGGTTACTGAGTGTGGTTGGGAGAAAGGATGGAACTGGGAGAGTGGATGGAATGGAGATGTTGGAGTATTAGGTTGGGGAGGCTTGCGGTAAGGCGTGTTGTGTACCGTGCGGAAGTCCGGCTGGGGAAGGTACAGCGTGAGATTTGCGCCGGCGGGGATGGAGAATTAGGCTGGGGAGCCAGCAGCCTTCTGCTGGCAGGTTGTGGCCGTGAGCGTTAGCTACCTCAGCAGTGTGAGTTGCAGTCGGTCGTGGTGGGGCCGCAGGACGCAATGAGACTAATTTCGGGGTGTTTTTGTCGAAACGTGGTGGAGTGATGAGCTGTTTTTGGCTAATGTTTCGGAGAGGTGCCAAAAGACGGTGGGTATAGTCGACGATTTAACAGTTTTAATACCCCGAATTAACTCGTAAAAGCGCGTCGTTGAAGCCATCTGTCGACGTCGCTGGCTCTACTCGCTGACTGCATTCCGACGCCCGACGCTGCGAAACAAACTGGCAACTTCAACATCACGACAGCAGGAACTTGACGGAGGATCCCCCAACATCGAGTTGTTGTGCTCTGGATTGGCGATGAGGTGAGTTTTACCTGCCAAAACGGACAAGTTCACGTCACTTCTGAGGTTTTTAGTTTTTTTCTGCTTGGGTCGAGCCCATCACACAGGTTACATGTACATGTGCAACTGCAACGAGTGAATAATAACGTGCAGTGCATTGACAATATGGACTTTGGTATACTTGCTGCCTGGTGCAAGTGTTCTACTTCTTCGCCTTGGCGACAGGCTCCGGGATGTCCGGGAGGCGGTCGCCCGGGTTGTCGCACTGCAGCAAGGGCTCCACGAAGCCCATGGAGATGGCCTGGAAGTGCAGACGTCGCCGCCACAGGTTGGGCAGCAGCTGAGCCGGCGCGGGCGTGGAGCCCATGCCAGTCATGCACTCGGGCCACTCGCCCTTGCCGGCGGGCGCTCGTCGCTCCTGCCGCGGCGTCACGTGCGTCGGCAACATGTTGAACACGAGGTTCGGCTGCAGCAGGTTGAGCTTGTGCAGGCGGAACGGCACGGGGTCGACCAGCGAGCGGCCGTTCACGTAGAGCAGCTCAGCGGGGGCGCTGGCGTTCAGCGTGGGGTCAAAGTGCGCCAGACTGCCGCAAAGCGTGTCCGGGTGTCGCTCCATGTCCTTGTTGGGCGTGGCGGACACGACGCTCGCTCCCCACGGCGAGAAGAAGTACGGCGAGTGCGAGAACTCGAACGACAGCCAGAAGGCCTCCTTGTCGCCCCTGCAGGGACGAAAACACACGAAAAGAAGGTTAGATATGGGCTGCTAGAGTCGCTGAGAGCACACAACACAGTACCATGAGAACTCGTAGATGAAGCGGTGTTCGGTGATGAGGTACCACAAGACGTTCATGGCCTTGCCAGCGTTGCGCTTGTTGATCAGCAGCATGGACGAGTCCTGTTCGTGTGCAGTCTTGCCGCGGTAGGCGAAGGACTTCTTGAACTGCGGAGACGGTTCTGCGTACTCAAGTCCGAAGCGTTTGTAGTTGAAGCTCTTCAGCCACTTGTGAAGGTAGATCGACCCTTTGCCGTCCTCCCGCTTGTTGAGGTACTGGTTGTTGTTGATCACGCGGTCGTAGAAGAAGAGSGTGCCGTGCTTCCTGTASCCTTCGTTCTCTCGCAGTGCGGCGGGGTCTTTGAGTAAAACRGCGTCTGCGTCCAGGAAAATGAGCTCTTCGAAGCTGGTGAAGTGCACCGCGAGAGGTTTGATCCAGTAACTCTGGAAGCTCTTGGTCATTTCGCTCGAGAAAACCTTCTTGATGACATAGCGCTCGCATATATCGATGACCTGGATGTTGTCGTCCAGACCGAAGAGCAGATCCACGGACGGCTTAGTCAGGTCGTGGCAGTGGTGCACCTCAATCGGTTCGTTGTTGCCCAGACAGCGCAACTCGCGGATCAGCGAGATGCCCAGCTCCAAGATGCCGTCGTGCAGACACATGAGGATCCCCTTGGAGTCCTTCTTGACGGCTTGACGCGGCTCAGGGACGGGCTTTGGCAATTCCATTGGCTTCTCAGTTGGCTTCTCCGTAGGCTTCTTGGTTGGCTTTTCGGTAGGTCTCTCGGTAGGCTTCTCGGTTGGTTTCTCAGTGGGTTTTTGCGTCGGTGCAGGTGTCGGTGCTGATGTTTCTACCTGAGTAGGCTCCGGTACTTGTGTTCTGGTTGGTTCTGGTACTACAGCGTCTTCAGCTGACGCTGACATATCGAGAGATGTCCACACCTCCGTACCATCGACATCGGGCGTTGACGCTGCATTCAAAGCTGCCAGCATCATCGTTTCGTACTTAGCAACACTGCGGATGTTGTTCCGATCACCCAAGCCGCCGTCGTTCACGAACGAATACTGCTGCGAGAGGGAGCAGACGCTGCAAAACAACATGAACGCTCCGAGTCCTCGGATGTAGACGTTGCTGAGGAATCGGCTCTCTCGAATGCGGGCCCCCCATTCAGGTGCCGGCATTCTGGAGATGAACTGACGTAGTCGATCGAGTGCTGCAGTGTCGGGTTTTCGAGGAGTGAGGGGCCCTTGAACGTATCCCGACCATCGATACGTTGCATCCTTGGCCACCACTATCAATAGTGTTTTTGCGATCGAGTGTCCGGGCACATGCTCATGCGCTATCGGTAACTTCCTCGCCTGATCTCAACGCACGCAGTGTGGATTCTTGGTCCGTTTCGCTGTGCTATCTAGCAGTGATGACACAACGGAACCACACGAGTTGCTGGGCATCTTCGGCGAAATTTGTGGTCAGCGCAATGCGATGCTGCAGTGCAAACATGACAAGCAGGGTTCGATAGTAGACTATCAGGATATCACTGGTATCAGTGATAATATCACTGATACTGATACTGATATTGATATATCACCCACGATGAGCCAGTATCAGTGATAGAATATATATTCGCTAAAATATTGCGGGTAGTAGTGATAATATCACTGATATTTCCCAGAAGTTCAACATGGGCGAGATCTTCAAAGGGTACACAAACAAGTGGTTCTCCGCCCCCGTCCTTTAGTCGGCTTCGCACATTCTCGGTTTGAAGCGCTCCGATGAAGTGTGCGAAGATCGACTACCACTGGGGGGACCTCGCGGAAACGGCTCCATGCAGTGTGTGCGGCCGCCAGGTACATCACCTGTGCAGCTACGAGCTGTACCAAGCCTGACGTCGATCTCTCTAAAAGGTACGAGTGGCACGAACTCGTCTCATTTCTCTGAGTACTAATTCTTGACTAACAACCAATCTTGTAGGTTCTGCAGCCTCGCGAGTGTCCGCAAGTTCTTCAATGAAGACAGTGAATCTCAAGAGCTCACTCCGAGCAGCACATCCGGCATCTCATGCGCGAGCGATGCCACGGTTATTGACCTCGCACAGACCGAGGTCGAGCGCGAGCCAGGACCCACCCACGGTGTTCCGAGCCACATCACCCATGAG
>KE588224.1:2055-12486 GCA_000443045.1 Phytophthora x cambivora | reverse complement strand
CAAGATGTCACCAGAGCTCATTGCATACTCTGATGCTGATTGGGGGAGCGACCGCGATGATCGTCGGTCTGTGAGCGGTGCGGTTCTGATGCTATTCGGCGCGCCGGTGGTGTGGAAGACCGGTTACCAGAAAACAGTGGCGCTAAGTACTACCGAGGCGGAGTACATGGCGCTAATGATGTGCGTGAAATAATGTATGTGGGCAAGATTGCTGCTTAAGAACCTTGGTTTGAAGCAAGAAGGAGCCACGACGATTCGCGAAGACAACCAAGGGGCAATCGCATTGGCTCGCAACACTGGCTACCAGTCACGAACGAGGCACATCAGTATAAGTTACCACTATTTGCGCGAGCGCATTATTGCGGGTGGCATCGAGTTGAAGTACATCAACACGAAGGAGCAGGTCGCTGACTTTCTCACAAAAGGACTGCCGAAGAAGACGCTCAACTACCTGCTGGATCACTGCAATATCGGGACCACCGGCAACGACGGCACGTCCAACACGCAGTCAGTTGGAGTGTTGAGATTGGGGCACTGCGGCGGGATGTGTAGTCGGTGAGCGACGCGGCAGCGTCGATGAAATACTGCGGAGCAGAAGACAACAGGGCGTGGCAAGACACAGCTTGCCGTTGCAGTTACAGTTGAGGAACCGAACTGGGATCTGCACTCTGGGCTATTACCCAGGGTGTGCATGATAGAACTAGCGTCGTAAGAGTAGATCTATCTCGACAAGGTAATCACTTTCAATCTTCCATTCTACTGCCCAAGTTATCTTCTCAAGCACTACCCTCTACGAGGAAGTCGTCTGTACACTCGAAGTCATGCTATTAGTTTGGAATTAGGCCAACTCTAATACTAATATGTAAGTATTGGATTTAATTGGAACCGGATATTACTATCTGGTTACAAGCCGAGCAGTGCCCCGCAAGCGGGGCATTTTGCGCAGTGAACGGCCGAGCACACGTGAGATACCCCCTCGCTTCGCTCGGCGGGGAGGTAGATCAAGCTATTAATAAACACATACTAAAAGTGAAGTATGTAAAAATGGAAATACCATGTTTGAGAAAAAATGTATAAGGAGTTCGCTAGAGCAACATAAAATGGAAATGGCTCCTGGAGATACATGTAGATGTCATGGCCTTCAAATTCCCAAAAGATTCACTTTTAGGAAGAAGAAAGCGCCTCGCTGAGCCAATACGGCAGCCAAACTTGGCCTCATAAAATAACTATTGGCGAGACAGCCCAGCCACCTGGCGTGGAAGTGCAAACAATGAAAGCATTTACGAATATAAGGCCGGCAATTTGGCTGGATTCGTCACCCTCCTTCTGTAAAACATGATCTCCTCTCTGATCACATACAGAACATTATAAGTTACCGGATATACACCAAAAGTAGCTGATTGTCTGTGTAAAATCAATTTTGTGCCGTGGATTTTCTGTTGCTGCAGCACGATCCAATCTATAAGGTTGTACACTGCGATTTCTCTGTATACGATATTCTTCGTGGAAGATTTCGTCGTTAATGATAAGGAGGTCATCGCAGACTTGTTGTGACTGTTCTCTAGATTTTATATCCACAGTCCGTCCCAGGATTTTACGAACATAATGCATACATTTTGTAATCCGATGGTATTTGTTCGTGAAATACAAAATTTACACCTCCAATATGTAATAATCTCTATCGTAAGGCCATTATAATAGTATGTGACCGACCCATCAGCTCAACATTTGAAACAAACTACCCATGATAAATAGTATCCGATAAAAAGAAATCATTACTTTCACATTCGACATCATCTAACGGTAAAACCAAATATCACCTTGATAAATGGTTGATCTACTCCACTTGTCGGACAACACATGCGTGCAACTTATTTAGTACTTAAAAGTATATGAAACCCAAGACCAAACACTTTTACTGCTTCTAGTATCTTCCCCCTTGTTAAAACACCCAGCTGAGTACAGCCATCACCCTCTGCATCATTTTTCCATATTATTTATAGTACGGGGTACCGCATCAATTCAAAGGGTTATAATATAATGAATATTATTCATAATCTACGTTTCTTTTAGTTTGCGTTAGATAGTCTGCGTTAGGTTTCGATGTGTTCCAGAAAATCGTTATGCGAAGCGGAGACAACACCTTTATTATGCGCTACAAAAATCAGAGACATAAAAACAAAAGAGGCAGCATTTTCCTGTGGCCGCACGTTGAGAATTTATGCGTGGACAGCACTGTGACGTACTGTAATTTCCAGTCTGCAAATCCAGGCGGCTAATGTATACCGGTAGTCTCTTATATAAGGATACACTATATTGAGGTATGACTGTACCTTCCACAGAGAACAGATCAACGATGTGGTGTACACAGATCCCTGTATTGGGGTGTACTCTGCCCATCCGAAGATAAGCGGTGGTATAGAAAAAAAAGTATTGTTGGTGTGTAGTTGAAGGCAAATGCCGAAGTGAGTAGATAAGATCACTTAGCTCTGTCTTTCACGTCTCTCCTACTAGTTCCGGTTGGTCTACAACCACCGAAGTTGATCAGCCAATCCTGGGGCGGTTCAACATGAACCGCTCCCACGGTCCGAACGGCTTGCCGAACCGTGCAACAACGGTGCACTTCAACACTCCCACTCACCGCTATGGCACGGTGACCATCTCCTTGTTGCCATCCCCGTCGCGCAGGAACTTCAGCGTCTTGGTTCCGAGAGCCTTGGTAAGAATGCCCGCCAACTGGTTCTTGGTGTCGACGTACTCGACCTTGACCGTTCCGCGTTCCACGTTCTCTCGCCCTGGTTTTCTTCCCAGATTGTTGTAGCGTTCCGCTGAAGCGTTCCCATGTCCGTTAGCATCGCACGCGTCCACAGCACTTCTTGAACGCACAAGCTCAATGCCATGTACTCAGCTTCAGCCGAGCTGAGAGCAACCGTTCTCTGGAACTTCGACTTGAGCACCACGGGGGCGTTCCCGATCATAACCATGACACGCGAGACGGAACGCCTGTCGTCGAGGTTCGTTCCCCAATCCGCGTCCGAGTACGCCTTGAGCGTCACATTGTGCGTACCACCTTGGTAGATGATTCCGTGTTGGCGTGYCGACTTGAGGTAGCGTAGCACACGCACTGCAGCGTTCCAGTGTTGCTGTCCGGGGTTCTCCAGGAAACGCGAAAGCTGCGTCACCACGAACGCGATGTCCGGACGCGTACACGTCGTGATGTACAGCAGGCAACCAATTAGAGAACGGCACGGTTTCGACCGCATTGCGTTCTGCTCTGCATCCGTTCCTGGCGACTGCCTCTTCGATAACTTGAGTCCAGCTGCGCACGGGTTGTCCATTGGCTTAGCGTTCTGCTGCCCAAAGCGTTCCACCACGTCGTCAATGTACCGCGTCTACTTGATTTTGAGCGTTCCAGCCGTCATGTCGTGGTCGATCTCCATTCCCAAGATGAACTTGGCCGGTCCGAGCTCCTTCATCTTGAAGGCGTTCTTCAGCGCGTCCTTAACCTCACGGATATCCTCGCTGGTCTTCGCCGCAATGATCATATCATCGACATAGAGAGATACGTAGATGAAACCGTTCTTGGAACGCTTGACGTAGACGCACTGATCTGCGCCGCAGCTCTTGAAGCCGTTCCCGAGGAATACGCGATGGATGGTCTTGTTCCAGGCACTTGCAGCTTGCTTCAAACCGTAAATGGCCTTATTCAGCTGGCACTGATAGTCCCTAGCGTTCTCAATGCCAAAGGGTACCTCCATGTAGACACGGTCCTTCAACTCGCTGTTGAGGAACGCTGTGTCTGCGTCCAACTGTTCCATCCGGTACTCATAGGCGGCGCAGACCGAGAGAACGACTCGGATCGAGTTCATGTTCCCCACCGGAGAGTACGTTTCAAAGAAGTCAATGCCGTACTTCTGCTTGAAACCCTTGGCAACTAGCCGTGCCTTGTAGCGTACCACGCGACCGTACTGGTCACGCTTCTTGGCAAAGGCCCACCTGCAGCCGATGGTACGGTTGGTCGTACCTCGTGGCACCAGTGTCCAAGTGCCGTTCCGTTCATGTGAGAGCAGCTCTGCATCCATGGCCTCGCGCCATTGCGCTGCGTCGTCACTAGCCATTGCTTGTGCGTGCGTCGTCGGAATGTCCCCTGCGCCCCCAATGCTTGCAGCGTACGCGAGAACAGCTTCAGCGAGAAGACCGTCTTCATCGATCCTGGCACGCTTCGGAGAGGGCGGCCCGTCGCTTCCTTCCCGACTTCCGTTCTTCCTCAGCATCCGTTCCATCTTCAAGAAGGAACACTGGCTCACGAGCACGTCTGGAACGGTGGACCGGAGGATGGAACACCACTCGATCGTCTTCAAACACGGTCGGTGGGGCACGGTACGGTGCCAGCTCTAGTCCAGTGGGGGCGGGTCGTTCCTCTGCCAATAGCAGTGGTGGAGCTGGGTCCTGCTCCAGTTCCACGCTCTCCATGCTTACGTTCGGCGCGTCGTTCTCAACACCTTCCATAGGTTCCTCCACTGCGGGCTGGCGTTCCACCGGTGCAGGCGTGTCTGCATCATGAGCGTCTTCGCTGACGTGGATGGCCGTTTCATTCCGGACCGGCAGCGTCTCGTAGATACCATCCACCTCACGCTCGTCCAGCTTTACAGAGCGTGTCATCTTGACCTTGGAAGCGTCCAAGTCGAATACGCAGTACCCCTTGACGTTCTCGGCGTATCCGAGGAACATGCACCTGAAGCTCTTGGGTTCCAGCTTCGTCCTCTTCGCCTTGTCGATGTGCGCGTACCCATGCGATCCGAACACACGCAGGTGCTCCAGCGTAGGCTTCACCTTGAAACCCAGTTCGTACGGTGTCACACTCGTGTGCTGCGTGTTCGTGGAACGGTTGATGAGATACACCGCCGTACCCACCGCTCCCGCCCACCATTCCGTTGGAACTCTCTTGTAGTGCAACATACTCCGAGCTTTCTCCATGATGGTACGATTCATCCGTTCTGCCACTCTGTTCTGCTGAGGGCTATACGGTACGGTGCGCTGGTGCATGATACCGTTCAGCGTACAGATCCTCGTCACGTCCTTGTTCACCAACTCCGTTCCTTTGTCCGACCGGAGACACATGAGGCGTTTCCCCCATTGCTTCTCGCAGAATCTCATGAACTCCTTCAGCTTGGAAGCCACCTCGCTCTTTTTCTTCAAGAAGTAGGCCACCACGTATCGCGAGAAGTCGTCCACAAACGTTAGGATGTACTTCGCACCACCCTTCGATGTTGACTTCATCGGTCCCATCACATCCGTGTGAACCAGTTCCAGAACGCGCGACGTCTTCGTTTTGGAACGCTTCGGGAACGCTTCCACCGTCTGCTTCCCCTTCATGCATCCGCCGCACAAAGCTGGGAACGCTTGTCCCACGTCCGGGATACCGTTCGTGGCACGCTGTGTCTTGACCAAAGCGTCCTTGTTGGGATGCCCCATGCGGGCGTGCCAAAGCTCCCACTGGCTGTCAGCCCCAGCGTGCTCGACAAACCGCGCCTCTTCCTGGTCGCAGTCCAACATGTACGCTTTGCCGATCTTCTTGCCCAATGCAATAGCACTAGCGTTCCCCCAGATGACACACGAGGAACACTGGAACTCAACGTTCAGACCGCGTTCCGCCAGTTTCCCCACCGACAGCAGACGCCTGTCGAGACCCGGGATGTGGAAAATGTCCACCATCTTGATTCGATTCTGGCCCAGACCGAGCAAGCGTACCGTTCCTCGACCTGCCACGGTCAACTTCTTGCCGTCCGCAATCGTGACAACGGTGCGGGGTCATGTGGGCAGCCGCACCACTGTCGATCAACCACCCGTCGAGGCGTTCCGTACCCACGGCAAAGACAGCGTCGTCGTCCCCTCCAGCGTTCCGTACCGGACGCTTCATGTGTCCGGACTGGTTGCACTTAAAGCACTTGCCTCGGAAGTCACCAGCGTTCTTCTTGGGACCGTTCCACTTGCAACCGTTCCCCTTGCTGCCCTTGAACCGTCCAGCGTTCACCTTGAATGCGCGTTCCGTGGTCGTGTCCTTCTTCTCCAAGCGTTCGTACTCCTTCAAGAGCTTCTCCTTGACCTCGATGAGCGTGATGTCCTTAGCGTTCTCGATGATCGATGAGATCAACTCGAACTCGACCGGGAGGCTGCTCAACAGCACCACGAGCTGCCGTGCCTCGTCGACTGGCTCACCCATGGTCTGAAGACCGACCACCAGCTCGTCGAATGCTTGGACATGCTCGCCCCGTCGTCCATCTTGAACCCATGGAGACGGCGTGTCATCGTGACACGGTTGTGGAGCGTGGTACGGTTGTAGAACTCTCGGAGCGTTCCCCATGCCTCGATGGCACGCGTGGCGGAACGGATCTTGGTCTGGTGCTGGAGCTCAACGCCCTGCGCGATGATGCCCAGCGCCTTGGCGTCGTTGACGAGCCACGCCTCCGTGATCTCACTCTCCACCTCGACCGCTTGCACATGCGCAAGCAAACCCTTGCGGGCCAGCGTCATGCGCATGTTGTACTCCCAGTGGAAGTAATTCCCACTCCCAAGGAGGACTTCGGCGCACTTGGTCGTCATCTTGACGGTCGTGCGAGGCGTGCTTCGTCAGTGCAGCGATCGGAGCTGCGGCTGTTAACCTGTTGGTGTGTAGTTGATGGCAAATGCCGAAGTGAGTAGATAAGATCGCTTAGCTCTGTCTTTCAGGCCTCTCCTACTAGTTCCGGTTGGTCTACAACCACCGAAGTTGATCAGCCAATCCTGGGGCGGTTCAACATGAACCGCTCCCACGGTCCGAACGGCTTGCCGAACCGTGCAACAACGGTGCACTTCAACAAGTATAAAGCGTGACAGGAAAGCTTCGGGTTCACCAATAAAAAGGGCGTACGGTACAACCCAAAGGGCACCCAGAAATACATAACTGACAGAAATAAATGAGCGACGATCTTCTCTTACGATCCATGGTATTGCGCCTTTCACGCACTTCGTCGTATTCGCGTTCTTAAACCAGGATTAAGCATGAGGGATTAGGGCGCCCCCTACCTTTGTTAAGGCGGTGAACGCTGTACCATCGTCCTGCTGCTCCATTCGGCACGTGTACGCCGCGCAGACTGAGAGAACGATCCGGATCGGGTTCATGTTGGCAACCGGAGATTACGGGTCGAATAAGTCCACGCCATACTTCTGCTTGAACCCCGCCGCCACTAACCGAGCCTTGTAGCGTGCCATGCGTATCATGCGACCGGGCTTGCCGCGCTTCTTGGTAAATACCCATCTACATCCAATGGTACGATTGGCCGTTTCGCGTGGTACACGTTCCGTTCATGCGTTGGTAGTTCGGAACCATGACTCCACGCAATTGTGTTGCATCAGGACTAGCAATTTCCTGGGCGTACGTAGTCGGTATGCCTACGGCGTAACCAATACTCGCAGCGTACGAGAGAGCGCCTTCAGTAATAAGGTCGTCCTCGTCAATCGCGGGGTCAGATGAGTCGCTTGATCGCGGGGAATTTGAGTTATTGCGGCGCCCCAGTGTTCATCGCTGGCATCCGTGTAGACTGTGAGCAACTTCTCAGGATTCGGATGTGCCCGCTGGAGTGCATTTTGAAGATCTGACTTGCACTACTCTATACAGGCACGTTCTCTGTCACCCCACCGACCCCAATAACAGTCTCTGGTCTATAACCTAGCAAAGCACATTGCGAAGTATCAAGGACCCTCCCGGTGTCGAAAATCTGAGATTAAGCTTCACTTTATTTATCACAGCCACGGGTTTGTCACCGATTCTAGTCACAGAAGCGTGATCGGCAATCTCGAGGTAATTCAGCCAAGCTCCGCCGCCGGACAGAGCTTTCAGCAATTTTGTGGTGACAACTGACACATTGGCCGCACTGTCAGGCGCGATTGGTACTCAGGTCAAGTTCTCCGTGATGCCGTTGAGTGCATGCATTAAGCAAGGCACAATGGCTATAATTCGTGCGGTTTGAGTTGTTCAAAGATGATAAGGACGTGACGGAGTCAGAATGGAGAGACTATTCCTTTTCGGTCCAGGTGCATTATCATACTGGATAGGAAGGTGAATTCACTTTGCATGGACACAAGTCTGCTGGACGCAGTATCTCGCTTGTTGCGGCTGATGGCCGACTTCTACGAAATTGCTAATCGGTTGAACATGGAAGACGCTGTGCAAGACGAACCGAAGAGGGTGGTCGGTTATTTAATCGATGCGCTTCGGCCGCCTGCCTTCAAGGCCGCGGTGAAGGGCCAGCTTGTAAAATAGTACCGATCTGAAAGTGGTGAAAGCTGTGTCCTCAATGACATCGAGTGCTGGCAATGAGGTCGGACCGTCATCAGCAATTCTGTGCAAAGTAATGAGGGTAACGGACCTGCTGGTTTAGCGCCTGGATGCGCCTCGTGTAGATAGCGTAACTATCCATAAAATCACGCTTCTCCTTTTTGGAACTGCCCCGGTATTTGGGCGGAACCGGCAGATCAGTCCCTGCGGCCACGGTGACAGCAGGGGATTCATCGGCGCGACGACTTTCAGCTGCAGGCGCAGCGCCCTGGGTGAAAGCTCCCAATTGAGCTTGCAGATGAGGCTGCCCTGCCCCTACCAAGCTGACTAGTCGTTGTCCTTGGATCCCAACCGCCTCCTCGGCGGCCTTCATCAACTGGCACTGTCCCCCGAGATAATTCCGATGTTCTTCCATCTGCCGGCGCAGCTCTTGTTGCTGTTCCAGTAGTGTCGACTGGCGCTCGTGTTGCGCTTGCAGGTACTCTGACGTATGCGCAGCAAGTTCGTCCTGCTGCTGTTGTACCTGGACCAGCCGCTCGGCAGTCCTCTGTTGGGCTGCAACAGAATGGTGGGCTAGGGCTTCGACTTGGCGCCTGGTCTTACCGCCCCGGATCACTGTCGTCCGTGTTGTCGTCTCTTGAAGCTGATCTGAAAACGAGGGCAGCGGCGGATACACCGCTTTGGGCATCACACCGGACCATCGCTTCGTCGGCCTCCTCCATGCTGGATACGCCTCCCAAGCTAAATAATTCTTTGTTGTTTGCCGCTTGATGCAATCGTAGAAGTTAATTTTTTAAACTCTTGCTTAGAGTTAACTGTCTGCTCTAGTCCTCTCTGTACGTTCCTCTGACTGGTCGTTGGTTTTGCAACTGCGTCTGCTCGCTCGACCTGCCGTTGTGAAACTCCGTGCTGCTGTTGCTGGGTCAGACCCCTGCAACGGCTGCACGATGTAGCTGCAGCTACAACAGTGCTTCAACGTGAGCCGAGATCTTGGGCTATCCGCCACTACCTCCAGATCGCGATTTCCGTTGAAAACATCAGCGTTGTGGTGGTCGATTAAGTATGGCCGAAAATGGACCACCGTGGGAACAAGCTATTCACGCCGTTCTGAACGGCATGTCTATTCGCAAGGCCGCGATGACTTTTTCCGGCGTGGAAAGAGAGGCATTGCGCCGACGAGTTCATGGGCTCGTAGACTTGGACGCAAAGAAGGTGCGGCGGTCTGTGTATCTGTCGCGAGGACATGAACAAGGAAGTGGTCGCTGCGCGATCCCACATGGGATCTTGCATCGAGGAACCCGAGCTGCGCAATAGAATTCGGCAGTGTGCAGCATAACCCCAAAGGTGGTGTTCTGCCAGCTTTTCCAAACAACAATTAGTCGCTTTGTCGAGCGTCACAAGAAAGAGCTGTCATTTCGGAAACCTCAGATTCTAGATAAAAAGCATGCTGAGCACTCTACTGAGGAAATTGTGCGTGTTTATGCTTGCCGATTGGAGCCTGTTTTCCGTGCCGTCTCCCCAGAATGTATATAGAATTGTGATGAAACTGGAGTTTGCGCACAATAAACCGCAAAGACCATAGTATTATACTCACGGGGGCTTGCAGCCGATACGCGACGCTCACACGATCGTGAGAATATGGCCATCATGGGGTGCGCGAACGCTGCCGCAGTGAGGCATCCAGCTATGTATATTTCCCCCGGCGAATTCAGACAGCCAATATGGTTAGATGCAGCAGTAAAGGATGTCGTCTGTGCGATGATGGAGAGCAGTAACGTCAATGGTAATGCGCTTCTCAACTGTCTGAAGTTTTTTTTTTAAATCCCGACATCTTCCCGTTCAATGTGGATGTCGTGCTGGAGAAAATGATTGTTTCACTCTTGTCGCACCACAACCTGGAAATACCTCACTACGCAGCTCTAGAGACGTCAGCTCTCGACCTACAACTCACCGACCAAGAGAGAAAACTACTTAAGCGCAATGTACTAGATGTCGACGCCATCAAAGTCGTGGCCTTTCACGCAAAAAAATCTAACGATACCTAAGGTTAAGTTCCGTATTAAGGTTCCGTATTCACTCGGAGCTGAAGGTGATGCAAGCTGCGGATCAAGAGT
>KE588220.1:6657-23744 GCA_000443045.1 Phytophthora x cambivora | reverse complement strand
CCCGTCCCCGGTGCATCGCCCGGGGTGATCTTACTAACGCCGATATAGCGAGAAAACTTTCCGATCTGTCGATGTTGAGCTCAAGCTTTGACGCAGTCGGTCCAGACCACTTAAAGTTGCTCGATGATGTTTTTGAAGCATTGTTTTCGCATCAACTTCGCCGGTGAGCACGAACCAAAAGAGTTTCTCACTATTACAACCCATCGATTCCTTGTTTGTAAATCAACACCGGGCGTCGCAAATGACTCGTCTGGATTCGTCCACCTTAAAACGGCAGGACAAATTACCAATTTAGTAGCTATTTAAAAGTATTGGACACGATTTTCAGCGCTATTCAAAAAGGTGCTAGGGTGTCCCCAAAGATGAAAACAATGCGGCCACTCTGTTGAGATCGAAGGTACGTCAGTTTTATCTAAAAGTAGGAAATCGAAAACATTTTTTGGAAGAAAGAAGTTACGAGTTTTGGATCTATATCGCATTGGCCTCTGGTGAGACGCATCCCACAAACCCCATATCTTAAAAAACGAGTGTTGTTTGATGAATGGGTATCGACTATCGTTAAAGAAACCTGATGGATTTAGCAGTTATGGTAATCTATAATTTTAATTGGCTTTGCATGCAAACGTACTCATGTGCCTCGTGCTCAAACACTTCTGAAATCCCACGATGACTTTTCAAATTACTAGTTTGGGTATTCCTTTCTTCAGGACGAGCGCAATACATAGTATGCAAGGCGACGTATCTACTTCGTGGGAAATCTTCAAAACTTGTAAAACTTGCTTCGAGAAGCACTGTGGACTTGAAGCGCAAATCTATTCGATGTGTTGCAACGAAGTTGATTATTTGACAAAGGTTTTTACCCCTCTTGTTACTTCGACACAGCTGTCAACACTTTTGCCGGTCCAAAGCGGTGTCAGTCCTGAGCAAAGCGGATACTATTACAGAAACATGAACAGTCGAATTTAAATTTAAATTTTGACATATCACAATCACAGAGAAAAGCGATTAAATCCCACAGCAAAACGGTGAGACCGCCAAAGATGACCTTGTCGAGGACCGCTACTGCGGTGGCACGCACCAAAAACACGGATTGGAGAAAGGCTTGTCGAGACGCCCTTCGTCGAGCGGGAACCACAAGTCATCTCCAGCACTGATCTTGATGAGGGAGTTCCACTCGAGCAGCTGCAACCCAAAAACCGGCAGCACTTGAACGAACGAACCCATCAGGCTGCCTCTGTTACTAGTGACGTCAAACGTGGTCGTGCGGCGCCTGCTCCTCGCACCCGCGAGCAACTCCTCGCCCTGCGATATTGGTCACAGGATGAATACCCCCCCCCNCCCCGAGAGTTGGCGGGCAAGTCGCCCATCAATAAGTAGAGCGCGTACACGTTCGAGAATTGTGCGCATTCGGCGTTCTGCAACACCATTCTGTTGAGGTGTGTATGCATTGGTTAACTGTGCATGAGTGTCATATCGGTCAAAGATAAGGGACTAAGTTTCCCGTCTTCCTAACCACGGTCGCTCTAAAGTAGTTGTACTTCATGATCATACTGATTGAACTGTTCTTCAAGAGTACCGACTTCAGTGTTGAAGCGGTTCTTCGCTGCCTTACGAAACGTTCGTAGTAACCCTACAGGTCGGACTCGCGCTGAACTATACAAAGGTGCATGGACTGCGCGTAGTCACCAATGAACGTAATGAAATAGTGAGCGCCACTTAGGCTGGGGTAGGGCAACGAAGGGTCCATTAATATCAGAATGAAGTTTGTCAAGGGGGCTATAGAGCGATCAACGTTGCTATTTAGCGATGACGCACGATGGACAAACATGTATTGGTGTCGCAGATGCTTGAAATAACGCCAACTCCGGAGACCGCTTGGGTCCTAGACTTAGTCTGCATCACACGAAACTTAGCATGACCGTAACGTTTATACCACGATGAGACAGAAGGTCCATACCTGGTTGAGCCACTAGGGCATTAACGAGACGTTCAGCCGCCGGGGTCGAGGCCACGAGCGCGCTGGATGGCGTCTTGAGTGGCGTATTAGCTGTAAACTGGAAAATATCAATGTGGGCAGCGAGCTCAACGTGGATCTTGTCGTTCTTGTTCATGGAAAACGTGCAGCGCGCGTTACTAACCGGCGGATGCCAATTTCAGGATCTGCGCAATAGTCAAAAGGTTGAATTTCATGTCCGACATGTATGGCACATCGCGGAATTCGAGCAGCAGCTTGAAACCCGTTGTGACAGCAACATCAAGGATCACATCACCAATGCCGTAGATGCGTAACTCCTTCTTCCCGCCGACGATGATGGCGCCAACATAGGGTCGGACCTCCTTGAACCAGGACTCCTGGAAGACAGCCTGGCGGATGTATCCTGAGTCGACAATCGACGTAGGGTATGGTGGGTCGGTGAATATACCTTTTTTATCAACCGCGGGACAAGCCAAATTTGGATCAAATTTGGTCACGCGGCGGATCAACTTTTGGGTCAATTGTTTTGGATCAAATTTTTGGATCAATCATTTCTTGGATCAGATTTTGGATCAACTTTAGTATCAAATTTACGAAGTCCAGGTTATACCTTGTGTTTTTGTTGCTAACGGGCTTTTGCTCTTATCGGAGATTCATTATTTATAGTGGAATGAACCATACAGTTCGATGCTACACTGATATTTTCATTATTATCGTTATTATTAGTTGCCCTTACTTCAAAGACGCCATAGTCATCGTTATAATTAGCTGCATCTTTAGCCTAAGGATACCAGTCGGGACCTTCGTTCGGAGGCTTTCAAACTCGCATTACCCCATTTTCCAGCAAACAACTAGTCCTCATCTCCACCCAGCTATAGAACTTCTTCGCTCAGAGTCGTTTTCGTCTCGAGGTTCTGGATACACGGAATCCTTGCCCTCCGACGGTGCAAGCAGTGCAACGGACTTTTTGCAGACCGACGGCGGACGCTGTGCAGATGATGAGGAGACGATAGATGCGGAACACGCAGAGACTACGACAGACGACGGACTTACGCCCAGCACCGGCCCAGTTGTCTACAGAGGATTTTTCTACGCGAAATATCACGAAGCGTGGATGACGACAAATTATTGGTGCAGATCTCACAAGAGGACCAAGTGCAAGGCCAAGCTCTACGTACGTACAGAAAGGATCATCATTCAGAAAGGGGAGCACAAGTCTGGCTGCCTTCGAGACATAGCGGGGGACATCTGCTGATCTAGTTTCAAGCACAACGATCCTGGTTGCGGACATTTTAGAAGCAATCGAGGAGCTCGCTATTTTTCAGCCGACTCTGGAGCCGACCGAGGTTTGGAAGATAATCCGGGACAATTTATACAGAAACATGAACATCATTGCGAGCGGAATCAACCAATCTCTAGTTCAAGGTCGATTTTCTGCATCAAGCTCAACAACTTTGGAAACGATGTCTTTGTCAAAATCAAGAGCGAACCGTTGTGCAGTGTTCGCGAGAATTCTGACCTCAAGTTATTTCAGTACCATGGATCGTACTACGAAGGCGATGTCTGCACCACCTGGTCCTTTGGGGATATCCGGCCTTGCTGGACCGTCTAAGAGCTCGACAAACCTCAATTTTCGTGGATGACACCTTTCCAAGCGTTCCATCAAATTTCTACCAGCTCGTCATCGTGATGGTGTACGACGCGATTTCGAATCTGTACATTCCCAGCTGTTACGCACTAACTACAGGCAAGACGACAAAATTTTACGATTACGTGATGTAGCATACCAACGCTGCTGTCGACTTTACCATTGATCCTGCGTACATTTCCTGCAACTTTAAACAACCAATTATCAGCGCAGTCAAGCACCAGTTCCCAAGGTCAAAGGTTATCGGGTGTATGTTCCTCTTCAAGCAAGCAATGGGGCGCAAGATGCTCAAAGAGGGGATTTCGGAGAACGAAGTCGGGTTTGGGATGCAAGAAGGAGCGATTGATGATCTGACAACAGTGCGTTCAGGCGAAATTGTCCGTTCTGGAATTCGCAATGTGAAGACCACTAGTATGGAGGAGTGCCTGGACCAAAACATCCCGTATTCCACCGAGAAATGGAGCAAGTTTTGGACATATTTCGTCCGGACATAGATCAAAAAGTACAAGCCCGAATACTGGAATGTGTACGGAGCTCAAGATATACTGAACCAAACCAACAACCCTTTGGAGCGATACAACCGGACGCTGAACCGCACCATGCGCGAGCCCCATCTGGACATCGGAAAATTTGTTGTGGTTCTTGAGGCAGACGCACCCCGGTATGTCGACTCTTTGGTGGATGTGGCCAACCGCAGGATCCTCACACCTCGTTGTGTGAGGCCAATACTTTTTCGAATGTGCTCGAGGCAATAGAATACAGTTCATGTGAAGACGAACAAGTGGCTTCCGACTCGTCCCTATCACCAGAGTAATAACTCACGCAACACAGTTGAAAATTCATATTGTTCTGGGTCACAGACCAAAAGCTTACCCCCCCCCCAGAGGATGAGCATCTGTGTAAGATTCCAGATGTCAGATGTGATACATCAGCCGCCGCTCTCACTTCGCTGTAGCCAAGGACGCGACCAAGGACGCTGTGCAAGCTAGGTAGCTAGGCGAGCAGTAGGGAGCGGTAGAGAGCGATGAACTATATCTTACTTTCAATTCACTTTGCAATTTACCTTGAACAAGGCACTCCTCGACCGCGAACGCCGAGGACGCCAAACAAAGCTAGCTTTAGTACTGTGTACTAATTGCTGGGTCGTGCTGTGCAAGCTGACTCTTCGCTGTGCAAGCCGATCTCCCGCCGTGCAAGCGAAAACCTCGCTGTGCAAGCCACCACCTCGCTGTGCAAGTGAGCGCTAGACGCTTCAGCTGTTCACCGTTCAGCCAGATCATCACGGATGGCTGACTTCACGATGGAAGAACAAGTAGCGCCACCCGCTGGAGACTTTGACCCGAACGACCAAGACGCTGACACTGCTGCCCCCGGAGCCCTTTCGCCGACGGCTATGCCCGCCAACCTGGAAGAACCCGACGCTAACACCCAACGCGGCTCAAATGCTCGACGGACTAGCCTACGGGTTCTACATGCTGCATCCGGTGGCCCCTTCGCCATGCCGCGCCGCGAATATGGCGGTGAGGATGGCGTAGACATGGAAGATGTCAGTGGTGATACCACGCGCTCTAGGTCGGAACAAGACCGGGTGACCTCATCGGAGCTGGGCAAGCGTGTGCAAACGATGCCGACTCTCCCAAAGCCGCCAACCTTCCGAGAGTCTACGGCGTTATAAAAGCAGCGCTTCATGAAGGACTATGAGGCCTACTGTCGACAACTATTAGATTTGGAGACGGCGTTCTTCCGCCCCTTCCGAATGCCCATCGGAGCCTGTGTTGAAGATGAGCGTCGGCGTCGGATTGCGATGTTCGACATCTGCAAATCACTCGACATCACAGAGAAGGACTGGATCGATTACTTTTGGGAGGGTCGGATCGTGGGCGAGCTGGATTTCGACAAGGTGAAGGCTCTGATGAAGGAGAAACTCCGCATGGACGTGAGCCTAACCGATGCTGATTCTCGTGTGTCCAAGCTGGCACACGAAATGTACCAAGTATTGGAGCAAGCGAACAGTCAAGGGCGAGCCGATGAAGATCCTGATCTACCTCATCGACACTCTCTCTCTGGAGGAGTTTCGACGAACAATCAAGAATGAAATGGCACGCGAGGCGAACAAGCCCCTCTATAAGGACGTGGTAGCCTTCATCAAGTGGCTTCGGACCAGCTGTAAGGAGTACCTGCAATGGAAGCCGGCGAACGCCAAGAAACCGCAGCCTGCGCCGTTGAGAGGAAAACACGGTGATAGTAAGAAACCAGCTGTGAAAGGGGCTTCAGCGAGACCGAACACCAGCGGGGTGCCTGGCGCAAGCGGGAAGCGGACATGCTTGAAATGTCACAGCACTGCCCATCGTGTGAAGGACTGCCCCCAAGCGAAACTCGGAGAAGCTGAGCCTCTTCTTCGCGAATGGCGTGAGAAACGCACTGTCGCCCAGACGGCCACTTGCACGGCTCCGCCAGCCCAAGGGGTTAAAGCTCTTCTGCCGCCGGACGGGTCGAAGGACACTATCAGTACTTGTCAGGTGATGATTGAAGATGTCCTGGAGCTGGACAGAGTGCTGTTGGACTCTGGAGCTGATGTGAACATTGCTAGCCGCTCATCGGTCGCATATCTGGAGAGAAATGGCGTTTCGGTACGAGTGGATGCTATTCTCGCTAACGCTCACGGTACCAGGCCTGAATGGGATCTGCAGGACCTCGCAACCGAGGAGGGTACAGTGAAGGCTCTTCAAGATGACAGTCGTGGTCAGCAGGGGAATGATGAGCGTTTGCGGCGGCCACTCCAGAAGCCGGCCCTCTAGAAGCTGATGAAATGGTGACAATATTGTTGGAGGAACGAGTCCAAGAGGCAGCCGATGCGGGACTTGCCGGGTCTCATGTGGCCCAACTGCGAGAACTGCTCGTCGAGTACCGAGACGTCGGACAGGATCCACCCATCCGAGTCGAACCTCTCCGTGTTCGGGTGCGAGATGGGGCGACGCCTGTACGGATCAGCGCTTGACATTACCCGCCGGCTCACATGCAGTACTTGGACCAGCATGTGGACGAGCTCTTAGCGAGTGCGCTAGCGTACATGAATCCGAGCAGCAGATGGGCATCTCCTCCTCGAATTGTGGCCAAGCAAGAGCCTGGGACCTATCGAATGACTGTGGATACCCGGGCGGTGAACGAGAGAACCGATCCAATCCAGTGGTCAATGCCGGTACTGGAGCCAGCGTTGGGACTGTTGGAGAAGGCGACCTGCTACTTCACACTCGACTGGTTTCGCGGTTACTGGCAGTTGCCCCTGCACCGCGACTCTCAAGAGATGTTCTCCATCATGACTCACCGTGGAATTATCACGCCCACCCGAGTCCTGCTGGGAGGTACGGATGCCGTGGCTTACTGCCAGCACGTGGTGGAGGAAGTCTTCATACCCCTTCTGTACCAAGGTGTCCTAGCTTTGCTTGATGACATTTTAGTGTACGCACTGGATCCGGTGAACATGTTGGAGGTCTTGGAGAGAGTTGCAACAGCTTTGGACTGAAGCTTCACCCAGGAAAATGCCATTTCTACCAACAGGAAGCTCGGTGGTGCGGCAAGATCGTCAGCAAGGAAGGCATCCGCCATTGCCCCTCACGAATTCAGGGTCTGGTGGCAATGCCCGGCAAGATTGATGCAGGCCAGCTTCAACAATTCACGTGCGCTGTAAATTGGATACGCCAGAATATTCCGCAGTACACGCAGATGGTGTCGCCGCTGCTAGCGGTGATCGACGCGGTAGCTAAGATAACGGGAGGACGCAAGACCAAGGAGCTATCTCGCGTACATCTTGCCGCAGTTGGGTGGAACCAAGAGCACGTCGATGCTTTGAGAGCCATTCGACAGGCTCTGTACGATATGGTCCCGCTCACTCATCCCAACGCGAGCAAGGGTGTGTGTCTCTACTGTGATGCGTCACAAGATTTTTGGGGCGCGATCTGCACCGGGGTTGACAAGACCGACCTGTCGAAACCTCTGAGTCAGCAAAATCACACTCCGCTGGCCTTTTTGAGTGGGAAGTTCACCCCGGCGCAATCCCGGTGGTCAACAATCGAGAAGGAAGCTTTCGCTATTGTGGAGTCTTCCAAGCGACTCGAGTATCTGCTTCTACGACCGGGTGGATTTCATCTCTTCACTGATCACCGCAACCTCGTCTACATGTTTAACCCTTTTGCCATGGACACGGCAATGCAGCGTTACCGAGCTGACAAGCTGCAGAGATGGGCCATGACAATGACGTCCTACAGGTATGTGATCGAACATATTCGCGGCGAAGACAACACGTGGGCGGATATGCTAAGTCGCTGGGGATGTACATCGTAACCACCGGACAGTCGTGGCCCGAGCATACTGCAGCTCGCAGTTGTTCGCCCAATATCACATCTCGAAGACGATGCCTTTCAGTGGCCCGATATGGACGAGATCCGTGGCGTGCAAGAAGGAGATCCAAGTAGACCCAGTGGGGTTATTTAGAACGAGAATGCTATGAGACAGAAGGCGGGTTAGTTTGGATAGCGAGCACTGCGAGTGACCTGATCCAACGTCTCTGTGTTGTCGGACATGCTGGGGGTAGTGGACATCGTGGCAAGAAAACCACAACATCAGCTCTCAGTGGATGGTGTTGGTGGGCGTCACTCCCCGAAGATGTTGGTGCGTTCGTCGACAACTGCATCCACTGTATTGCTACAAAGAGCGGTAGGGAACCACGTCCATACGGACCCGCTCTCCACGCTACGAAACCGAATGAAGTTATCCATTTTGACTTCCTTTCATTACCTGCTGACGAGGACACTCAGAAGAAGTACGTCTTGGTGATCAAAGACGATTTCAGTGGCTTCGTTGAACTGCACCCGACACTGACCGCAGATGCTCCAGCTTGCGCGTCTGCTTTGCTCGGATGGTTCAAGCGATTTGGCGTGGTAAAGCAGTGGGTCTCAGACCAGGGCCCCCATTTTCGCAATGAAGTCATGAAGATTCTGGCACGCACGCTTGGCTCGCAGCATCATTTCACAACGGTCTATTGCCCATGGGCGAATGGCATTGTTGAAGTCGTGAATCAATTGCTTCTCAAGTGCATCCGTGCAGTGCTGAGTGAACGCAGACTCCCCCCGTCCAAGTGGGAACAAGTGCTATGATTGGTACAATCAGCACTAAACCAGCAGGCATCAGACAGACTTGGTGGTCGGGCTTCTCTTACTGCTTTCACCGGACTACCTCCAACGACCCCACTCGCAGTGGCCTTTTCGGACGACCACGTGGTGGTAATGAGCGCCGAAGTGCTTCAACGCAGTCAGGAACAGCATTTGACTCAAATGGCTGAAGCGCTAGAAGCTATGCACCGTGACGTTGCAGAGACCAGCGATCGTAGGCGCATGCAAGCAAGAGCTCGACGCGCCAGCAAGTCCAAGCCGCCGAATTTCTCGGTAGGTGACTTCGTTCTATTCGCCATCGTTACGCAGCACGCGAACAAGTTGGCCATCAATTGGCAGGGACCTAAGCGCATTGTTCGTGCGATCTCGGACTGGGTGTTTAAAGTAGAGAGTCTGAACCCGCCACAAGCAACGACGACTCACCATGTGTCCCGACTCCGCTTTTATGCTGAAGCCAGCCGTGGAGTCACTGCAGATTTGCTACAATACGCGCTCCACTCCCAGGGAGGACATCTAGTTGAAGCCTTTCGAGGCGTCCGCTTTAACGAATCTGCACGCCGCTGGGAAGTGGAAGTCAAGTAGATCGGACTCGAGGCAATTGAAAACACGTGGGAGCCTTACTCAGCGTTGCAAGCGGACGTCCCAGTACTACTCGATCGATATTGTACTGCACATGACGATGAACCAGATGTAAACGCCGAGGACGCAGAACACATATTACATAACGTTTTTTTCTAATACAACAAACTGTACTTTCTATCATAGCCTCGCTTTAATCACTTTTGGTCACTATGTACAGCGGGTGCAGAAAGTCTGCCCCCCCCCCCTGTGATTTCCTTCGTTTTAATGTCAATATCTGCTCAAATTCTATGAGATAACCACTAACGGATAGCTCTCGCTTTTATGAGTTCGGTGGTGTCATCTGTTTTGGCGCGAATCAGCTTCAATTTTAATTTAAGGAAAATGGTCAATTTAGGGGCCGCTGTGACAATTCGGGGCCACTCGTCTAGACCAATGAAATACTCGCATCTATCTGGTGTATATTTTTATTGATCGCTTATAGTATACCGTAGAAGAGACAGTTTAGATTTCATAGTGAAGTCAAGTCAAATATGCGGCCCTTAATTGGCACGACCTTCATTCAACATACAATTTAGTGATCAGGCTGCTGTGTTTGTCTTGAATGATGATACAAACTGTGGGGCATTCCAGTAAATCCGCAAAGTCATCAGCTTTGTATCGGTTCCCTCGCTGTGTCATAGATTTTAGTAGAGCCAAAATTACAAGCAAGAATTTGGGAAGCCATATCCGTGCTTTTCGTTCTTAATTGGGATCTGTTCTATACAAATCCCAAGTCAAAATCGAGGGGGTTCAGACTTTCTGTGGGAAGAAATTTCGTTTTTTAGGCGTAGATTAAAATTAAAGCTGATTCGCGCGAAACAGACGACACCACTGACCTCATAAAAGCGAGAGCTATCCGTTTGAGCAGATATTGACTTCAAAACGAAGAAAATCACAGTGGGGGTGCAGACTTTCTGCACCCGCTGTACTTGTTGGTTAGCACGGAAACCTGGATTAAGAATCAAATGGATGAGAAGCACGTAACTTGATCAGTTCAGTATTTGTTTGTCAACAAATGTTGGGAATCCGATTTTGGGGGGGTAGAAACAGATTTCGAAACGACCACAGTGTAGAAAAGTACATTTCCAATCGTAGAAATGGTAGACAGGGTGCCCATTGATGTAGTAATGAACGTGCACAATGATGGGACCGATGATTGTAGGCACGTTATGCAACGATTCAACACTCGTGGTTGCGCGACGTGTTGGACGTCGCGGGGGTCTGGTGGAGGGACATCGAATGGGGGGAGCGGGCCTTGGTACTCGTGCAGACGGTCTAGGCGCTTGAGGTAATCGTAGCGGTTGCGGTAGGCTTTATTGCGTTTAGTCAGCTCTTTGTGTTGCTTGACGAATTGTGCACCGCATGCAAACACCTTGTCCTGGTGGCGTTTCATGTTTCCATGCGTCGCGAAACGCTTCTTGCATTTGGGGCAAGTCTTGAAGCGGCGCGGAATTTTCCCAAATAAGGTCCCAAACAATATATAAATTTTGAAAACATACTATAATTTACTGGAGGTAACGACCCTGGGCGACGGATCATAACCTATTGGATCAAAAGTGTCCGGCGAATAAATTAATGTTAAATATTATCCGAATTCGCCGATTAAATAGTTGATCCAAAAGTTGGCCCGCCACGCGGTAAATAAAAAAAATCTTTCCCAATAATCTTCGCGCAGCTCCAAGCCCTGCACCACACCGGCATGGTCGAGACCGAGATCACATGCCTAGAGGAGGGTAAATTTGCATCCAGCGAGACTTCGGTCTCCAGCAGCGGCTCTGTCGCACCCCTCCACCTGCCTTGGGTCGGGTCCGCTGGGACTGTTGGCGAGAAGGAACGAAGCAAAGAGTCGAGACCGAAGAGACGAAGTAGTGTAGAGTAGATTTTAAACGAGAAAAATAAAAGCCTTGTTTTGTTGTTGTTAGGACAGGGGAGATTCACGACTGAGAGGAAAACGGGAAGGTCGGAGGTATCATTCCCTCCCATGGGGACGACACCACTTCCTACACACACACGGCGCGGTTGTCATATCTACCGCGATGACATGACAACCCGCCTTTGAAGACGCTTGATAGTATGGTAGTCGCGCCGCGACGCTCGTCCTCAGAGGTCCTCGTGTCTTCAGGCGACCAGGTCGTCCCGGGCACCTCGCGCCATCAAGTGAGAGCGCATCTCACTCGCGTCTGCAAGCGTGCCATCTTCTGGGTACCTACGCACGGTGCCCTTCGATAGGATGTAGCTAAGTCGGCCCTGAGAGCAGGCCGACGATCATAAGCAGCAGGCAGGTAGGACGAGTCCGGCCTTGGACCCTCTGGAACAGGACCCGCAAACTGAGGTGCGGGACATTCTCCCCGACTGACGGTACGCCGTCCTCGGCGAGCACTGTGCTGGACGAGTTCCTGCCGAAGCGCTGAGCTCCTCTCTTCGGCAGCTCGTAGTTCGGCCGAGATGGCCACAGGGTTGCGTTCGCGATCACCGGGTACGGTGGTCGCAGGTAGTTCTTCAAGCGCATCGTGGAGCGGTGTGAAGTCGTCGAGCACGTCGGCCTGCAGTCGGCGTAGGCTCTTGAGTTCGGTAGATTGTCGCTGTTCGGCTCGGGTACACATACTCTCCAAAGATTGCAGCAATCATGCTGACGGAGTCAGCTCCTTCAGCAGGCCGTCATCTTCACCCATCCGCCAAATGCAGATGTGAGCCCCACAGCCACCACGATGACGCTCGCTGGCAAACCCCAGCGAGTCCACTCCAGGTAGTAGTTAGCACAATTAAACGCGAGCAGGTCCCAGGCCACGCCGACCTTGCCCAGTAGTATTAGTTCCAGTAGGTAGTAGGCGGCCAGGGGTAGATGGATCAGCAGCGGTAGACACAGGAGGGCGACCAGGAAGCCCACGCGAAACACTTCAGCCATACGCTTTCCACATGAGGCGCCTGCCTCCTTGCTAGCACGCGTGTTCCTCGCCGTCGAGTGCGCGGTACTCACAGCCAAGTCGGGTAAGTAGGCGTAGAGCCTAACGTAGGCGGCATCCCACCACTTCCTGAGCGCGCGACCGTACTCGCCGTATCGCTCTTCACTCTCAGTCAGCACGCTCACGAGGACTGCGAATAGGGCACCCCACAGAGCGTAGACGTACTGAGCACCACCGAGCTGGTTTACTTCGTCGTTGGTAAGTACGCCCTGATACTGCCGGAGACATGCGTCGAAAAGTGGCAGGTTCATCGCGATCACACGCCATGCCGCCGCCATAAAAGTCCAACCCACATGGCGTAATGGCGTCGAGATGGCCCATAACACCCGGCGATGCAGTACGCCGGCTACAATTCCACGATATCACTTCTTTCCAGGCTTCAACAAACTAGGCGATATTTTCATAAACGAGCCCAGCTGCCTATTTAGAGATCCCGTGAATGTCTGAATAAAGACGATGGCTTCACGCTCAGATCGTGCGATGGTGCATAGTTATTGTTAGACTTTCGCCTCTTTGCCGGTGACTTTGACTCTTTAGCGGCTCGAGTGGGTGTTCTTTCGACCACCACACTTCATTTCGCCAATCGCCGCATAACGCCTGCAGCTCACGACTCTCCAAATGGCTCCAGGTCGGCCGAGAGCTCAGAAGAGGAACGTAAATGAGGCTTTATCAGGAAACAGCACGAAAAAGAAGCAGCGGACGCAACGCCAGCAGTATCTACTGAGGTATGAGGTTGAGCTAGGCGTTCAACCTGGACGGCGGTCCACTTCTGGAGAAATTGTGGAAGCTATTTGCAAGTTCTGCACTCTTTTCGGCCGCGAAGAAGACAAAGTCGACACGGGCTTGTACCCTTATCAGATCTCCAGCGTGTTGTCCAAGCCGAAGCGAAAGAAGACTAGAAGCCCAAAGCTGTGCACGTCTTTTCGGCGCGACAACATCACATGGCTAGTCAGCATCCTTGCAAGTGGGCCGCGTTTCAATGTCTCTCACTCGAAGGGCAAGCTAGACTCGATTTTTTGCAGAAGATAATACCATCATACCGGTCTTACCAACCGAGCCGGCGTTCGACTTTCAAGTACCCGCTGGCGTCATGACGGCCATCAGCTCCTTGTTTTTTAGCCAACAGAAGATGGAGAAGGTGTTGTCATCGCAGAGGGGTTTGTGGAGCTTGACAATGGGGATTTCCGCATCCATGTAGCAAATCGAGACCAATTCGAGGTGATCGTGCAGTGTGTGGCTGCATCGGTCAGCTTCAGAAGCACTGCAAAGCTGTTCCAAGTCTTTGGTACGGCTCTTGCTAACATGAAACTAGGAAGCCCGAACGAGCAATTGGTCCGACGTTCGATACGTTACGTCGCCGCCATCAATTTGACCGTGTTCAGGGAGCTCCTCAAAAATGTGTGGGGGTATTCAGTGATGGTTGATGGCGCAACACACCAATCACAAGGATATTTGGATGTTCGGCTCACTTTCGGATTAAATGGGGCTGTACACAATTTCCACTTTCAAGCCATTCCTACTCGCGATCGCTCGCACACGGGTCAGACATACGCTGAATTGGTGCTCGATGCCTTCGGTCAGTGGCCGGTAAGCGTGTCATGCTGAAGTGATCGGAATTGCAACCGATGGTGCGGCGACCATGTTGGGTTGCAACCGTGGATTCGTCACAAGGGTTAAAGCTGCATGCGAGGCTGCAGGCGGTGGAGCTGGAATTGTTGCCAATTGTTGCGGTAGTCATCAGCTAAATCTTGTTGTTGATGACCTTCTCAATGTGTTCGATGAGTTCGTGAGCTTTCGCTCGACGCTAGGCTACGAAATATCCTTCACGCACACACACGAAACAGTCAAGAAGAAAATAGGCAGCTGCCCAACTTACGCCACGACACGCTGGGAATCTATTCACGATGTCTGTCATTTTCTTGCGATCAATTACGCCGACCTGATCGAGCTGCAAAAAGAAAAGAAGCGCTCAAGTTCGAGCTCGTTGTGGTGGTTGTGCTTATTCGTGATCGCAGACATGGCTCGTGCGATTAAACTGTGCTTCGCAAAACTACAGTACAAGAAAGTCACAATTGCTGAGCAGTATCAAGCTCTTCATGGACTTGCTCGCACCTTCCAAAACCGTTTTGAGGAGAATGGCCCTGACAATACATCTGTTCTCAGCGAAGTCAAAGTTGAAGCTGAGATATGCCATGCCGCTGCTTTCTCGCGCCAAATATATCTTGACATTGGTTTGGACGACCAGCAACAGTTGATCCTGGTAGTTGCAGACGCAGTTCAGCACTTTATCGATGGGGTGATGGATATAACCCTGGCTGTTGACACAGAGGGGATTTCGTGCGATCTGACTACACCCAAAGCTCTAGCAGAGGCTACAGACGATGACTTTGCGAACGTTCTCGAGAAACACCAACAGCGCTTGACATTCCAATATGGAGGGTCATTTGTCAGCAAAATTTGGACTCAGCGCAAGGTTCTCAAAGAAGAGTACGAGACTCGCCGTTCTTTCAAAGACACAGTTGATAGGGTATCTGGTCTCCCGGTGAACGATGCATGGAGTGACAACGACTTTACGCGACGATTTGGTGAGCTTAAATCATTTGCTCTTGGCCTCGCGAACATTCCTCCAGGTACACGCACGGTTGAGAGTGACTTCAGCGTCCTTCGACGGGTTCGGAACCAGATTCGGACGCGGCTCACGAACTTCACCATGGAAGGAAAAATGCACACGTCGCAATACTTAGAGCTCGTCTCCCTTGTAGACTCTACGTTCAAAGCTGCGGTTGTCTAAGACCACTTGACACGTAGATGCTCTATATAGATAGCGGTTTTTTTATAGTACCTAATCCTAAATTTTCATGCTGCCGAATCGAAGTTCAACTAGGCACTAGGCGCAATATCCTAGTTTGTTGAAGCCTGCTTCTTTCCTATAGGCGTCGCCACCAACCGGCGTCGTTGTCCATTTTGACTCGAATCCGGCTCGGGCGGTTGGCGGAGTGTCCGACAGTTGTAGAATTAGGTACTAA
Organism: Phytophthora x cambivora; assembly: GCA_000443045.1. NCBI lineage: Eukaryota > Oomycota > Peronosporomycetes > Peronosporales > Peronosporaceae > Phytophthora > Phytophthora x cambivora. The sequence goes on along the minus strand of KE588220.1, from coordinate 8,343 downwards.
AGGGGTTCGGAGTACGCCTCCTCTCAGAGAGGGGCGAGTCAATATGCCGGTCGGCATCTTTCCACTACATTTCTTGGTCTTGAAGTTTCAGTCAGTTGAGGTACGACGAGGGCTTTTACCGCCACTCGTTTTTGAGACTCATTCTCCCATTTTCGTCAGAACCGCCACGCGGCGGCCATGAGCGACCGCAATTCCATGCTACTCGTGCGCTTCCAGAAGTGCCTGGAGGAGGCGAAGTGCGACGACAAGGACCAAGCGCAGGAGGCGCGGATCTCTCAGACCGTGTTCTAGTCGGAGATGAGGAACATCCTCGCAGTCAACTCGCTGTCCAGCGGCCTGGACATCTTGGACGACGTGGCGATGGCGCTGATCGACGACACCAGGCTGGCCGCTCAGGCTTTGAGTGGCCCGGTGACGATTTTACCACACCCGTCGTTGCAGTCCACCAGTACGGGCACCACACCGCACCCGCCGTTCACGAGTTCAGCGAAGAAGAGGCCCGTACCGGCCAAGCCGGCCAAGGGCAGCGCGTCGAAGAAGCAGAAGGCTTCGGCCAGTCCGAAGTCGAACCCAGTGGCGCTTGGTACGCCACTCATCACGTTTCCTTTGGCCACGGACCTCCCGAAGGAGTTCGTGCACGACCTGGAAGCCATCTTCCGCCATGTGGCGGCCATCAACTTGAAGGCCTGGCAACGAGCGTACCCGTGAGTAAACCAACACTTGTTCTACGATCCGGTCGAGGGTCCGGACGTCTACCTGGACCATTGGCGGTTGTGGCACAACTGCAGACCCGCGTTCTTCGAGTGGGCGTTGCACGCTATGTTGCGTACCGATTCGGACAAGGTCCAGAGGCGGGAACGAAAGGGACGCGCCGTTCACCAGAGGCTGGTGTTCATCAGCCTTTGTATCGCGACGTGGGGTTATTACAACTTCCTTCGGCGCATCGGGGCACCAGGCAACGGTACGCTTATGTGGTGGTGCGGCCAAACGGGCAAGACGACCAAGGAGACGAAGGACTACTCCTGCTCTCCAATCCAGGACCTCTTCAAGTTGTACCAGAATGACAAGGCCGCGTACCAGCGGAAGATTGAAGCCGCGCCCCGCGTTTTAGATACCAGCTAGGTGAACGAGCGCAAAGCTCAGTATTAGGAAAGTAGCGATCACCTGGACGGAAGGTCACGGGGTGCCGTCTCGGGCGGAAGCTCATTTCCGGTAGCTTGGGTCACCCAAGTTGGGTGGCGCATTTCGGCATCGCGTGTCCGTGTTTCCTACGGAAACTGTTAGCGTCTTGAGGGGGGCTGGTACACAGTCTGTACTGGGAGAAACAGGGGGCACTCTCGTCGACTTGATCTACGACCTGTGTTTGAACAGGGAAAGGTGACTCTAAATTAGGTAGCTTCTCAGGCTCGCCGTCTATTTCATGTAGGAGGGAGAAGAAGAACATCCTATTCGGTTCACGGCCTCAGATCCATGCATGCCGTGGAACAGTTTGAGTCGCACTAACCTAACGAGCTCATGCGTCGTGCTCTGCCGTTACTCTTCTTGCACTGAAATGACGGAACCAAATAATGCGCCCTACGAAGGGAGTGTTTAACGAGGGTCATTTCCAACAAAGGCCATTTGCGTAAAAAGGCCTAGCCTTATAAGGAGTCAATGAAGAGTAAATGTACTGGGGTTTGCACCCTT
>KE588199.1:0-11379 GCA_000443045.1 Phytophthora x cambivora | reverse complement strand
GCGGGTTGCGGTTCAGCTTGCTCTTGTGCGCCTTCAGACCCTTGTTCTTCATGATCTGGTAGGAAGCACTGCGCTTGCCAGCCTCGCCCTCCATGTCGCTGTCCTCGTCGTTGGACGCCAGTGCAGGGTTCTCGTGCGTGTAGAAGTCCTTCTTGGCCTTCTTGAGCTCCGCCTGGTCGCGGGCGGTCTGCTCGTAGAACCGCTCGGCCTCGGCCAGTTCCTCTTCTGATACCTCCGCTGCCTTCTTTTGCTTCTTCGACTTCTTGGACGAAACCTTTTCGCCATCGGCACTGCGCTTGCGCTCCGACTTGGCGAAGAACTTGTCGAGACCATCGTCGGTCTTGGGTTCCCGCTCCGCCGGGAGCTCCTTCGTAAGCAGCTCCTGCAACTGGCCGTCCAATTCCTCATTGACAGCCTCAAGTTTGTTGAGCTGCTTCTTGAGCAGCAGCAAGTGCATCAGCACGGGGTGGTCCGACACGCTCTTGCCTTCCGCGCGCAGCAGCAAGTAGAACGAAATGTTGGCCGAGTAGTTGAGCAGCAGATTCTGCCGAGTCATGAGGTAGCGCAGCCCCATCTGCAGTTGACGCGATTTGCGGCGCACCGGGCGCAGCTTCATGACGGCGGGCGTCACCACCTCCTCCAGCTCCTTCGTGGTCGTCTCCAGCTCGGACATGAGGCCGAGCAGCTCGGGTGCCGACTGGTTCACAATCTGCAGCTTGTCCTTCTTGGTCATCTTGGAGAAGTCCTTGTGCACCTGCTCCACGCTCTCCGCGCCACCCGCGCCGTTGTCCGCCAGCGTGGCAATGTCCGCGAGCTGCTCGCCCACCAGCTCCTCGTCATCCACAGGTGCTTCCTCGTTCTCCTCCTGCTCCTGCTCCTCGTCCTCGTCTCCATCGGCCTCCGGCTCATCGATGCCGAAGTCCTCGTCGTCCATCATCTCTGCCTGCTTGCGCTGCAGCTCCAGAGCCGCCTCTTCCTCGTCCTTGGCGACCTCCTCGTCCGACTCGAGCTCGTACTCGGCCGTGTCGGCGGAGTAGAAGGTCTTGCGGGACTTGCCCCACTTGCCCTCCATCTGCAGAGCCTTCTTGCGCTCGCCATCGGCGTCGAACGCGTTGACGTCGTCGTCTTCATCCACTTCCTCCTCATCGTCTTCATCCTCATCGTCCTCCTCCTCGTCGCCGAGCTCCAGCACCTCCTGACCTGCCAGCTCGTCGTCCTCGGACTCCACCTGCTCGCCGTCGCTCTCGTTCTCGGACGGGTCGTCNTAGAACGTGAGCTCCGCGGCCTTCTGCTCCTGCTGCGCGCCCTTCAGCTGCTTCTTGCGCAGACGCACCTCCGCGCCGCCGTCGCCCGTACGCGCCGAGTGCCTCGCCTTGCGTCCCATAGCTCCACTACTGCAATACAACTTGACTTGGCTGGCTGCAACGAGTGTACCATATATATGGTACGCAACTTAAAAAACAACCTACATAAGTACGCAGACGAACTTAACACGTGTGGCTCGAATTTTCGCAATCAATCAGTTGACATTCGCCACCTTCATGCGCACAGCAGTCTCAGCAGCTCGATCCGTGGCGCGGGCGGCGGCCTGCAGCCAGCGCGGACTGGCGGTCAAGGGCCTGGGTGCCACTGCCTCCATCCGCCACCAGCGCGTGTGGATGCAGACGCAGCAGGGGCTTCTTCTGACCAGGGGCTTCACCTCCCCCAGCCAGCCGCAGACCTCGCGCGAAGACACGCGCAAGTTCGCGTGGGCCGAGACGGACATCGCGCCACCGTCGCCCGGCCGCGGCATCATCGGCCGCTCCGCCAACGTGGACGTGACCAAGAGCCAGAACCCGATCCAGCGCTGGCACTGGCTGTGGAAGGCGCTGGGCTTCCTGAACGAGGACGACCGCCTGTTCCGCCACTCGACGGCCGTCTTCCAGAGCTGCATGAACCGCACGGCCAGGCCCGAGTTCTACCGCGCCCTGGGGCTGCCGCGCTCCTTCCGCGCGCAGCAGGCGCTGCTCATGGCCCACGTGTGGCTCCTGCACCGCCGCCTGACGCTCGAGGGCGAGCAGGGCAAGATCATGCAGGAGCTCATGTTCGACCGACTCTGGGAGGAGACCGTCGTGCGCATCCGCTACATGGACATCTCGGAGCTCACAGTCAACAAGCACTTGGCGCAGGTGCAGCAGGTGTGCTTCAACGCCTGCATCGCCTACGACCAGGGCCTGAAGAACGGCCCCAACGTCCTCCAGACGGCGGTGGCCCAGCATCTGCTCGAGAACGAGACGCCCGAGGGGCTGCGCATCGCCAGCGTCGTGGCGGACTATATGAAGCGCGAGCTCAAGAACCTCGAGAAGGTCGACACCATGTACATTATGGAGGGCACCATTCCGTGGAGCCCGCTGCCGGAGACACACGTCAAGGTGACCGACATCCCGGGGGACGACGACAGCGTCGTGCTCATCGGACAGCGCTTCGGCAACTGGCGCTCGGCGCTGGACAACCGCGGCAAGCTCTACTACTGGAACATGACTACGCGATACTCCGTCTGGGACCGCCCCACGGGTGACAAGCTGCATGAGGGCGAGGAGCAGAAGTAAGCAATCCGCTTGCCTGCCCTACCTACCGGTCTGTCAATCTGTTCCTCAGACGGAAGATGCCGACGATCCATGGATAGATAGAGATAACCACAACGAGAAGCACATCGCAGCAATGTCAGTTGTTCAATAACTTCTAACTGTTGTGCTGCGTTTTGCCTAATACTTTGCTTCGCAGCATCAATACAAAAAGGTCTACTCGTTTTGGTCCGTTGGGGCTGCCAAAAAGTCCGCCACATACTTGCGGAGGTGTAGTTCGTTGTGAGTTCATCGATCGGAGCTTAATTGGCTGGTGCTGCCCCGGCCCCCTCTTTGGCCTTCTGCTCCTCAGCCACGCGGTCGCGGCGCTCCTGCATTTTCTGCCTCACGTAGGCGTCCGAGGCCTTGGCGTGCTTGAAGTTCTCCGAGCGGATGCGGGTCTTCTCCTGCCTGAAACACCAGTCCAGGGCCGTCTTGACCTCGCCACAGGCCCCGAAGAACTTGGCGTATGGGTTCTCATCGTGGCACTGAAGCAGCGCCTTGATTTCCTGCAAACAGCAACGGGGTGCATTAATACGGTGCCTCTCATTGCAGCACAGTCTCGTAGGCAGCACGTACAGCCTGGCAGTCAGGGTGCGGGCGGTCCAGCGGGGTGTGCATGTTGCGTCCTTCAGGTCGAATTGAGATTTGATTGACCCACCATGTCTCTGTGTAGACATGCTCTTGTTTTTATATTTGTATATTATACACACAAATATAAAAACAACACAGCTATAAACTTATAAGAACAAGACGATCTGAAAATACACAATGTAGCGCGGGATAGTAATCCGCCTGCTTACGCAGTTGGTTAATACTAATTTGTATACTAGTACATGTAATAACAAGTACTATTTACGAAACTATAGTACTACATATTTTCTGCAAGTACTACTAACGCCATAGTACTACATAATTTCAGCATGAAAATCCGAAAACCACATAATATTTACAACGCATAACCAGATAGTGAAAACAAGCCTTTTCGCTGGCCGATGTGAGGCAGTCTTCAAAGCGATCACCACGAACCAGCAGCGATGGAGAACGCCAACTTTACCCCCCAGCAGAAGGCCGAGCTCATCAACCGAGTACGTCTGGCGCTGCCGAGCTGTTTGCTGCACGCTGCTACTTGCTCCATGCTTTTGTTGCGCTTCAGGGACAATCTGTCGCCTCGTTATTAGGCCCCTTCCGCAGTAGCTGACGGTCTCCACTGATCTCCTTTTGCCGTCCAGGTCCGCTCGGAAGTGCAGCAGCAGGCGCTGCAGGAGCTGACGCAGAACCTGCAGGAGAAGTGCTTCGACAAGTGCCTCACGCGCCCCAACGGCAAGCTGGACGGCAAGCAGCANAACTGCCTCGCTCTGTGCATCAACAGATACATCGACACCATGAAGGTGGTCTCGGAGGCCATGGTGCAGCGCGGCTCTTAGGTAGTGGTCGTTGTGAGACGCGTGCCTACAGTTTCTTTAGAGGAAATACCGCGCTTCAATACAACTCGATCCTGTGTCTCAATTGATCCCAGGCAAGCTTGCATTGCTCGTGTTTTCCGGCTTAGAAGGTGATGAAGCAATGTGTTTTTATAGTAAAATACTCATCAAACCAGAACAAAACGAAGACACGGAGAGGAGGGGATTGAACTGCTTTGTTCTTGCTCGTTCGTTGACTCGTACCAGAGTTTAAATAGGAGACTACGAGCGAATAAGGCGAAGGCGAGGTCGATCCCGCAAGTAACCGACTCCAAAAGCGACGCTGGCCGCCGTTCCTGCCGAAGCTTGCACACGCGCCATCCTTTGACAGAAGACGCCTCTCAAACTCCAGCTTGTTGAACGAAAGGCTAAACGTATACGACCGCTATCATGACGACTTGGTCTGCTTAGTTCTTGGCGTCCGCCTGGCGGGACAGCTCGGCGATGGCCATGTCGCCCTCGCCGTGGTGACGGATGTAGCCAGCCAGAGCGAAGGTGTCCGACTCGCCCGTGAAGACGCCGTTGGCGTTCACGCGGGCGACGTTGATCTGCACCGAGGCGTGGTCCTTGGCCGCGAGGATGCGGTTGGTCCACGAGCTGCATACACCAAACAAGGAAGAAACAGTAGCGTAAGCACTCGATCTCTAACTAAGCGCAAGAGATACATAAGCAGAGACGCACCACTTGCGCGGGATGTAAATGTCGATCGACTGGCCGGCCTCGTTCTGCATGGTTACTTGTCTAGAGTCAGTTGAATTCCTCAATGCTCAAAAAGACTCCAAAGACGCTGCTGTTTTGGCTGGAGCTCCCCCAAACCAATGGCCCTGACTGTACGTTACCGGTCGCTCATACAAACTCCAAGTAAAAAGGCATCTCTTCCATCCCCCGTCCAAGACGATAATGTACATGGTGTGGCGCACACACGCAGATATATGATCGCCATCGCCGCGAGTCAATACTCAAGACAAGAAGAAGGTGTCAATATGTCGGAGCAGATCACGGAGCAGCAGGTCGTGGCCACGTACAAGAGTCTGCGCGCTGAGGTGCGGCAGATGGCCGAGAAGATCGCCGAGCTGGAGGCCGAGACCACGGAGCACGAGCGCGTGATCCAGACGCTCAACGAGCTGCCCAATGACCGCAAGGCTTACCGCATGGTGGGCGGCGTGCTGGTGGAGCGCACGGTGCAGGAGGTGCTTCCGGCCGTGACGGCCAACCGCGACGGCATCGCGCAGGTGCTGGCCCAGCTCAACGACAACATCAAGCAGAAGGAGAAGACCGCGGACGAGTGGCAGCGGAAGTACAACATCCAGGTGCARCAGTAAGAGGRGACGAGACGAGTGGATGGCTGGAGAGTAGAGTCCTGCACTGGGTGCGTTCGTAGTCCGTTGAAGAACACGAAGGACTATTTATCCTACCGCAGTGGTCGTGTGTCGTGTCGGGTTAAGCAAGTTGCATTCCTTGCTTGGGTTATGTTACAGGTGGCTGGCTGGCTGCAGAGTTAGTTACTAAGGTGACGCTCAGGACTTGCTTGGTCCCTCCGTTAATGAATGCATGAGTCGTTTCTACAAGGTGCAAGGAGGGCAACAAATACGATCAGCGGTGGAGTTGCAATTGAACCAGAGAGCACCTGTTACCTGCAGAGCCATGTTGATGGTCTTCACTTGGTCGTACTTGGCCGTCACGATCTTGAGTTTCTCGTCGAACGCGGTCTCTTGCTGCTCCACCACAGCCTTCAACGAGTATATTGCTTGGTCCTGCTCAAAGAGAGTAGCCAACATCAACGTTAAGACACTTCTCTCCACCGCCTCCATCTCGGGCACTCGCCATCCACCTTCTGTTTGCACGCCGCTTCAAGTTCCTTGATCCGTGTTACAAGCGGGTCGTCTTCCGCGTCTTCTTTCCGCCGTATTCTCCCTTTGCGGGCCAGCTCGCTCTTGCTCTTCCCCGCCTCCCACTCACTAGACGCCCCTGCATGTTGGTGCAGCACCAACTCGTCCTCCGAAATCGCCAGCAGTCGCTCCAGCTCCGTCAGCAGCTCTTCTTGCTGAACTTTGTGCTCACTAGCATCAGCCATCTTCTCCTCGCGATAAAACCGCTCCCATTGCCGCAGTCGCTGCAGCAACAGAAGAGCGAAGTGAAGTTCATTGCAACGGTTAGCAATTGAGTCAATGCAGTAGACAGCAGCAGCATCTTAAACTGCAGACGGCACCTGCTGCAGCTCCTCGTTCTTGTCTCGCAGCTCGCGCATCTGCTGCGCGTCGATCTGATTCTCGTGCAGCAAACCCTCCAGCTCGACCACGTGCTGCACCTGCAGGTCCATGTCCTTCCGGTGCTGCGCGAACTTCTCCTCCATGGCCGTGAGCTGCTCTTGCAGCTCCACGTTGTGCTCGCTCAGCAGCTTCCGGTCGTGCGCGTACTTGGAGATGCGCAGCTGCAGCTCGTGCTCCCATTTGCTCTGCTCCGTCTTGAACGCGTACAGCTGCGCGCGCTGCGCCTCCATGCGGCGCTGCAGACTCGTGGCCAGCTCGCGCTCCACTTCCAGTTCGCGCGCGCCCCACCAATCGCGTGCCTGCTGCGCCTCGGTCGGTGCCGGCGGCGGTGCTGCTGGATCCGCAGACGTTGACATCTTTTGAGATGGATGACTACTACCGGAATGAGTGTCCGTATCTTGACTAAAATGTACTACGTAGTAGTTGTGTTGAAATGATTACAGCTCATTAGTGTTTTTCAATCTGCACCGGTTTCAATCTGCAAGTCTAAATTCTGCAGCTCTGCATCTCGTTCGAGTGACGACAAGCTCAAAGCTCCTTTTCGGTGACAACATGAGTGAATAAACCTCGGCCTCCAACCAATAGACGTCCCCAAGACTGGTGAAAGGCTTGAGTGGCAAAACCGCTGAACACTTCTGTCAGCGGCAACCGTAGAGATGGTCGGCAGGTTTAGCAAGGAGAATTATCACGAGTGCCCTATTAACTCAAACATTTCACGACTGACCCCAAGGGGTTTGCATGAGGCAATGCAAGTGCGATTAACGAAAAATATCAATTAGATTCTACCCAGCGCTCCATGGGGCTTGAACGCAGGCCTACGTCTACGCAGGTCCTGTGGAGGGGCCATGCTGAACAAGAACGACCGCAAAGTGAAGGAAGCCCGTGTCGTGGTCATCTTCGAGGAAGATTGTTATGAAATAAACGCTTCGTTGGGAAGGGGTGTCAGAGTGCGCGAAGTGCTTTTTCGCCTTTCATATAGCAAAACCAGCAGCAATGGCCGAGGATTCCGTCCCACGTTGATAAGTTCTCTCGATAGGGCGACTATACTGCATCAACGGAGGCTAGGGTGTATAACCAAACAACGTTTGTGCCTAGCCTGCTGTCGGATCAAAACTCTACCGGTTGTTGCAGTTCACTTCAACTGCTATCAAGTTCGGCTCTGTCGATTGAAGTATCACTTAAGTAGCATCGGCTCATTCATGTGGTCCACGCTGGTGACCGAAGCTACTTTTCAGTTACTTCCCCCTGCGAGCCCCTCGTTTGTGGTCCCAAGCTCACTCGCACATCGCCAGCCAAGACCAGACCTCCAGAATGAACCGCTTCGTCGCCGCCCTCCGCCCGCTGTCGCGCGCTGTCGCCCGCCCGCAGTTCGTGTCCCGCGCCGCCCCCGTGCGCTTCTTCAGCGCGCAGACGTTCCTGGACCGCAACGAGGTGAGCGAGCGCGTGCTGAGCGTCGTCAAGAACTTCGAGAAGGTGGACACGGACGCCGTCAAGGAGGGCGCCAAGTTCCAGGAGGACCTGGGCCTGGACTCGCTGGATGTGGTGGAGGTCGTCATGGCCATGGAGGAGGAGTTCACCATCGAGATCCCGGACAACGAGTCGGAGAAGCTGCTCACCCCCGCGCAGGTCATCGACTACATCGCCGCGCACCCCATGGCCAAGTAAATGCTGCGCTGCTGCTGGAAGTCTGCAGWGCGCGTCGCAGTGCCGTCTGTCTGRAGGGAGCTACAGAGTCTCCCTCTAGGATAGCAGTGCGGCAACGTCAGTCTCCGTCCCACTCGACGCCGCTTCACGACGAGAAAGATACAGACTCTCGTCGCGTTGGAAGCGCCGAGGGAGGCTGGCGTGGGGAACGAACGCTTAGCCATCATTAACGAAACCAAAAGAAAGCTACTAGTTTGATAAAGAATCGAGCGTCTTGAGTTGAGCTGGGTTGAGTGGGGAGGTGGTCATGTTGAAGCGATGGGAGATCGCAATGTGGGGCTGGGAGGCTTGGCGTGTGGTCAATTCGTTTAACATGATGGATCACGGACGAGCTCCAACCGAGCCAAAGCTCGTTCATTACTCGAATTATCACGTTGTTGGCTAAATAAATGCACTGCCCCCAGCTCTACAACTGCCTTACTGCTCTACAAGCACCGCAGTCCGTTGGCTTGAGTCAGCGCTGCAGAAATACCGAACCTGGAGGGTGTCAGTCTGTCTCCTCCTTCTACTTGGCCTCCCTCTTCTTCTCCGCCTGCAGCCGCGACAGGATATCGTTGATGTGGTTCTTCACGACAGGTTGGCCTGTGGCCGTGCGCTGACTCAGCTTGACGTGGCGCTTCTTGCGCTGCGTGACCTTCTTCTCCACAGTCGCGATGCGCTTCTGCTTCTCTCCGCGCACGCGCTGCTTCTCCACCTTCGTGACCTCCGCCTTCTTCTTGGCCTTGAAGAACGGGTCGGGCTTCACCACGCGCTTCTTTTCTTCTCGCTCCTGCTGCTGCTTCCTATCGACACGTTTCTGCACCTTCTCCGCATCCGCATTCTCGTCCCCCTTGCCGCTCTTGAGCTCGCTGAAGAACCGGTCGTAGAACGACGAACCGGCGCCCGCGTCGCCGTCGGTCGCCGCTGCCGCGCTCTCCTCGCGCTTCTTCACCTTCTCGTACTGGCGGCGACGCTGCGCCTTGTGGATGATGACCTTCTTCTTGCTCTTGGCATCGCTCTTGGACCTCTGCGCCTTGCCCTTGATGAAGCGCTCGATACTCAAACCGCTCCCGCGCATGCTGCTGCTGCTTATTGCTATCGACTTCTGGGCTTCCTTGACCAATAAAAAGCAATGTGGTGGGTTCGTACACCAATGTAGCCATTTGTGCAGTGTAGCCATTTGTGCAGCTTGAGGTCGACTTCAACTTGCATAGTTTAGAACGAGTGCGACCTGGACGGCGCGACGGTGTGGTCGACCTCCTGCTGCTCCAGTTGGAAGGCTGGCATGGTCGCAGTGGCCTGTTTGCACCAGCAGCCGCAGCCGGTTGGGCACGCCGTCTCAACTTCGAACCATTCGCGGAGGTGCGAGGCGTGGCCGCCGTGGCCGCATGTCATGCAGAACATCGACTGGCCGCGCACCACGAGCTGGCACACGGAGCAGCGGACTGCGAAGTCCCGACAGCTCGAGCACACTGGGTCGATCGTTCTCTACAAGAAGCAGCGCGTTGAGATACAGACAGGCAAATGGTTAAAATCAACAGGTACTCTCGAAAGAATTGACGTTTGCCAGACACGTACCACGTTGCACGAGCCGCAGATCAACCCCATGGAGATACCACGCGGGTCTTGCACACCGTGAGACTTGGTCTTCAGCACTTCATTGCGCAAGTTCATAGCACCGTAACGATAGAGCACGTCTGCGTACGCCTCCTTGTAAATGTCATAGCGCGCCTCATCTTCGGGGAGCGACGATAGCAGACATTTCTCGTCGTCCATAGAGCGGAAACTCAATTGCAATAGCACGCGGTCGTTTGCGTCGATTTCTTCTTCTCGGCTGGTCGTGGCTAGCGACGTGTGCAGAGGAGAGGGCACTACCGGGTCAACACGTGGAGACGCAGTCACTGTCATTGACGGAGCCGGTGATTTGCCGTTCACTGCTTGGATCGGAGGCTGGAACGTGTCTGCAGTTAGCCGAGGCGGCGGTGCCTCTTTTGATGCGTTTCCACTCCACGTCTTGAAAGGATTCTCCAATCGCTCGAAGTCCATTTTCCAACCAGTGCTTCCTGTCGGCGCTGATGCCTTGGACTGTACATCGCGATGGATGGTCGATGCGCTGCTTGTGGTGGACAGCGTATGCTCACGGATCGGGCTTGATTGTCGACTTGATGTGGCACTGTTCGTGCCGCTGCTGACCAGCGGCCAATCCTTCGAGGCGCGCAATGCGGCGTCTTTATCGATTGGCAGACCCTGCGAGCGCGCTTCACTGTGGCTACTCGATCGACGAGCACTCCTCATAACAGGTGGAGCGTCACTTGAATCGGCCAGTGCCAGTTGCGTAAGCGCATTCGACGACGAGCGTCTGGGCCGCACGCTGCCGGTGTTTGCTGTACTTCCAGTCATGCTGGTTCCTACCCCACCAACCACCTCTTCGATGCTAGAGCGCCTGTCCTCACGCACCACTGGGAGCTGATCTTCCATTGTAATAGCGGAAGGTGTCATCGAGTCACGGATTTCATCCGGCTCCTTGCGCTCGTTTGGCTTCAAAGCGCACACGATTGACGCCAGTGCTTGAACGTCGCCTGCCTGCTCGTACATATCCAGCACTTTGTGCACAAGGCTTTTTCCAAGCGGATGCGCACTCCAAGGATGCGAKGTTCGTAGACACAGCGACGTCGAGGAGCTSGTGTTCTTYTTGTAWATAGGCAGCTCCACTTCAGGAGCTGCWGAAATYTCAAATAATGACCATATCTGCTGCAAGTCACTCCGACCRGCCRRTARCGCAGTCCGAGCATTTTGTGCACACGTTGCAGCTAGAGCAGTACAAGATTCGTCAAACGGAGGATCATCCTCTTCGTGTTGGCCGTTGGAAGCAGCATCGCTGTCGGCTAATATGCCCTGCAATACTCGGGTCAGGTTGTTTTTTGTCGAAACTCCACGTTTGCCAGGCATATCTTCTGCCGCCCGCAACATCCACGATATCATTGAACGGTTAACGGATCCAAGCTGCCCCTTCTTTCGTTTGGCTGATATGCTGGTTTTAGGCGATACTGCCGGTGGCGTCGCAGTGCGAGGCGTGATATCTGTCTGGTACGTTAAAATGGACGAAACACCGCAAAGCTTGGATAGGTCCAGGATAGTCACGCTGATACTCAGATCAAGATTGAGAGCAGGTGCAGGTTGTTCCACACGCTTCAATCGCTCTGCAGTGTTAGCGCGCATGGATACTCGAGGGGAGAGCTGGAGGCCAGCCGTAGTGCTTGTCGGCATGGAAAGTAAATGCTCAGGGTTATTCACGGGTAGATGGTACTCCGCACTCGAGAAGTACGTATTCAGGTACTCAGAACCTCCGTGAATTGAAGG
>KE588105.1:1973-13235 GCA_000443045.1 Phytophthora x cambivora | reverse complement strand
CTTAACCGGCACCTTATCTTCATCTTCGCTGTAGACTGCAGCAGGTGCCACCGAACTAGACGCAGCACTATGAGGTTCCGCTCTGACTGTAGCCATGTTCCCTCGAGAGGATGACGCTCGTTTGCTGGCCACAGTCTTGAGGGCTCGTTTGGCAGGAGACGTCGACGTCTTGGGTCGGGTGTCTGCATCCAGCCCCACCACCGTCCTCGCGGTCGTGTGGACATCGTCACCATCCACAGCAGCTCCATCCCGTTGGCGCAACTTCTCCTGGTGCTTCTTCTTCAACACGGACTCGAGGGCGCGCTTCTTGGGCGACAACTTGCGGTTCTGCCAGAACACGTACGTGCCAGCAGGCTGAGCGGCTGCTTCATCGTCCGACTGCAACTCGTCGCCTTCGTTGATCGCTCCAGTCGTCCTTGCAGTCTTCCCACGCTGCAGTAATGGAGGCAGCTTCCCACTTACCTTGCGCATCAACTTGTGCGCGAGCGACTCGCGACGATCTCGCAGCTCACGCAGCAGATTCTGACGCTTCACCAGTAGCTCAGCTCGCGGGTCAGCACGAGCACCGAATCGATCGGACGAGCTCACGAGCTTCTCGTCGTTGATCATCTTGGCTTTCGGTTGTTCTGCGACTTCGGCGCCTTGTGTCTGCAGCTGTTGGTGATACACGCGCACGCAGTGCATGCCATACAAGAAGTGCTCGAAGTCCACGAGATCAGCGTACGCCGGGTCGAAGTCTTCAAGTAGTTCACGGACTTTCGTAGCTGGTACATGGACGCCCAGCTCGTAAACGGCCTGCGCGATGGCCGTGTGCGAAACGAGTCCGAGCTGCGCCGCGTCCGCAGATGCGAACAACAAGCGGAAGGCTTCGATCTCTTCCTCGCTGAAGTTGGTGAGTGTCCGGCGCAGCGTCTCGCGCCTCTGAATTGCAAGCAAACGATGCTGTTCCTGCTTGTGTGCTCGCAACTGACGCAAGTAGCGTGCGCGCGTAACTTTTGTAAGCAGGCGGCGTTGGATGCGCACGGCAGCAGCATAACGCAAACGGTCGTACAAGGTCAGCGACTTCCCCAGTCGCTCGCGCTCCAATGCCCTCGCGTCTTGCGGCCCGATGCGCAACAGAGCGCGACCACGACGAATGATCCTTGCGAGGAGAGTGCGAGACCACCAGTCACGCAACGTGCGCGCCACGATGGACGCGAAAATGACAGTGGGCTCCACTACGAGCTCCTGAATCACCACTCCGACAGCCCAGGCCAAAACGCAGAGCCAAGACGTGGCCACGCCCAGCTCCATCGCACTGATCGCCACGATATACGCCATGATTGCCAGCCATACCAGACAAATCGCGAACACCACGTACACTATCGCTGCCGGGTACGGGACACTTGCGCTATCATCGCCACCAACATCCCCGTCATCAACGTCATGCTCGACTTGGTCTGACGGCGCGCTTGAGATAACCACCTGCTCGTGTTTCAAAGGTGCAGCCGCCAATTCACTTGCCACTGTAGGCGCCACGCTATCCAGACTCGAAGCCAATAACTGCGAGCGCAATTTTCCCCGAGCTGGTGCAGCGATTTTAAGCCCGACGACGGTCTCGAAAGTCTCACGCACGTCTCGCTTGACTTCATCTTCGTTGGCTCCAGAGTCTGGTACTCGCAACTTCAGCTTCGCGTCCTTGGAAATCGCTAGCTCACGTGCTAGAAAGAGTGAAGTGACCGCCATCACGAACAGCAGCCCTGCAGCGGTCAGTGCGCAGTACGTCGCGACATCAGCGCCACGTTGGAAGCGCGCGAGCATACCTGAACGACACCCTGGCAAGGTGGTGAACTCATTTTTCGTCTCAGCCACGACGGCACCGCTGACGCTCAACGCTTCGTACGTTACTTCCACGGGATCACCTTCAGGACACGGAAGAAACGGCGCGTCGGTCGCGCTCCAGAACCCGCAGCAGTGCAGTTCCTGCTGCGCTGTGTCCTTAGCGTACCCGGTGAGTTCCTCTTTCCACGCCGTCTCGAGACGCTCTACCACACTAAATCCCGTAGTGCGGACACTCCAGCTATTGAGGGCACTCGCGTCGTCCTGAACCACCTCGTGGATCATAAACACAGCGAGAAGCACGGCACCCAACGCAAGAACAGCGGCGATCGCCACTACTACCAGCGTCACGACCACGGGAGTCATCTTTCGACGAAGCGGTCGCTTAATTTGCTGCTCGCGTAAATCGTTGGCCAGTACCGCGAGGAGTGAGACGACAATTAGTGCAACGGCAAGTGCTAGCAGCTCCAGAACATCCTCGTCGAGCGGTACACCATACAGAGAATTGTTGTAGCCCAACCGTAGCAAGCCGAGCAGCGTTGCAAGTGCGCAACCCCCCAGGAACAAAACCACACCACATGTCTGGAATGTCAAGGCGACGAAGCGAGTGAGCCATACAAACCAGCGCTCCTCGGTCGTGGTTTGTGTCGCATCAAGCGTAGAAGTCTCTCCAGTGATAATCGACTGCTCCATAACCTTGGCAGATTCCTGTGGCTCAGCCCGACGCCGTCGAAACCATGGCGTACGGAACAGCAGCACCTTCTCCTTTCGTTGTCGAGCTGTAGCAACCTCTTTGGCTTCGTCGTCGGCACGGTGCCGCACATGCTCGAACAAGGCGACGCTCACAGTCTGCACTGCGAGTCCGACAGTACCTCCATACACAAGTCCGAACCCCAGTAGTTCGCCTGCACCTGGCTGCTCGCACGACTTCAAAGACGTCCGGTAGCAGCCTTTCGTGGCAAAGTACCCCGCATACACTGCGAGCGATGCCGCCCACGCGCAAAGCACACTCATAGCGCGCTGAGCACGCGTGAGTCGCGCGTCATATCTCGCACCAACTGATACCAGCACGTGCTGTCGCCGGAAATCGCGCCTAAACCGTCCCGCGA
Organism: Phytophthora x cambivora; assembly: GCA_000443045.1. Lineage (NCBI taxonomy): Eukaryota > Oomycota > Peronosporomycetes > Peronosporales > Peronosporaceae > Phytophthora > Phytophthora x cambivora. Next base: position 10,308 of record KE588105.1, on the reverse strand, counting down.
CGTAGCGCAGTCTGCTTTCCAGAGCAAACCAGGCTTCCGCCTCGTAATTCCTGACTTCACGAAGGACAAGAGCGCCGAGAATGAAGAGCACGACTTCCATCAGCGCAAGTGCCAGTAGGAACGCGAACAACCACGCAAACGAAGACTCGACTCCCGTGACAAGTAGACCCTTGCAGCCACGCGAAATTGCCAGGGAACAGCCCGGATATCCAAGCGCTGGGCGATCAAACACGACACCTTGGCCAGCTACCAACACGGGGTCATTAAACCCGCAGCACGAGAACTCGAGCGCTATCGCATTCTGTGTGGACGGTGTCAGTAAACTCCATTGTTCATCCAGGAAGTCCGTGAGTTGCGCGTGCCAGCGCGCGTCCGACGCTGACGAGTAGTGCGACAGATAAGCGGTGAACCCCACAGCTGCAAACGCTGCAGCAGCTAGTACCAGTCGAGCAATACATTGCAAGAACAGTCGATGCACGCTGAAGTGGAGGGCGGCCCGAATTGAGTACGCGTGGGTGAGTAGAGCAAGCACGCCATACAGCATCAGCACGCAGCCCATTGATCGAGCAAACACCATTTGGAATGCGGTGGAGCTGAAGAGCGTCCAACCGACAGCCACATCCAAGCCCATGATAAAACATGCCAATGCAGCTAAAGCCCCTGCTAGAACCATGACCAGGAATGCCGAACGCTCAATACGAAGTCGCCAACCAGGCTGCCATTGACTTGCCAGTTGATCGATGTCACGTAACCCGCTAGCACAGAGCAATGCTGCAACACTGAAGGCAGCCAGCCCACTGCATAATTGCCAGGCGATCCGGGCCACACGAGAGACGTACTGCTTCATCGGGTTTGCACACCCGTCGATTGCATCTGGTGGACACTGCGTACTGTCGCTTAGGAGTGTCGCCTCTGCTCGACTTTCAGTGAGCACGCGCGTTTTCTGGGGGGTCAAGTCGTTTTTCGAGCTGTAAACGCGATACGTGGATGTGGAGGTGAGTCTCCGCCATCCAAATTGTTCAGCCTGTAGTGTGTACACCACGGATCCGTTGGTTGCTTCAACGCGCTCGTAGCCGCAGCACTGGAGAGTGTTCTGTACGAACAACTTCGTAGTGGACGGAGCTGAGCTCCACAGATCCTTGATACGCGTATCAACCGCTAGCTCATTGGCAGTGACATCATCTCCTTCAGTCGTAGGCACTAGCTGCATTGAAAGCTTGTGCCCAACACCAGCCAACATGAATGCAGCGATAAACAGCACAATACACGCTACCAAGTAGCTATGCACCAGCCACTTCCTCACTGCCTTGATTCTTGGACGCCGATGGGAGCCTTGCGCACCAAACCACGCCACGATACTGCCGAATATCGCGAAAACTTCAATTCCGCCACCGAAAATCAGCAAATACACAGCTAAACGACGGTCGAACACTCGAAGCAAGTACGACAATTGCAGCACATTGAGCTCGAAGAGCACGTCCACCCCCAGACACAGAACACCAATACCGGCAGCTGCAGCCACGAGACTCAGCAATGCCAACACGACTACGAAAACTTGTTGAGATAGTGTCAGAGGTTGGCGAACGCTGGGAACTTCGATGACCGCTTGTCCAGAGCTAACTGCAGCCAAAGAAGCGAAGTGTCGAAGGCGTAGACACAACCAAGCCAACAGAACTAGCACAACAGCTTCGGCGATCACAAACCCTGTGAGGCGATTGATTGCCAGGGACAACGCACGCTCCAGTGCTGTCTCCACTTGCTCACGACAAGTAGGTATGCCAATATCCGACGAGTCTTCCACACAGGTACCTTGCGCGTGGTCTCGAAAGCCGCAACAGCCCAAAGACATTTCCACTCTCAGAAGAGTTGATGAAGGAGGCAGAGTAGTGTACTTGGCCTCGATAGCTCGACTGATAGACGGGTCCACGTAGAAGTCGGCGAGCAGCCGTCCTGAGTACGCGCTTACTGCAAGTGTAAACAGCAAAAAGATCAACGAGAACCCAGCAATCCAGCGGAGGGCTCGGATGTCGCGTCTCCCCAGCGCGTATATTGACCACAGAGCGATAGCAAGATACACAGCAGCTCCAGCGACGATCAAGGCGCCAATTTCGACACCGAGCAGCGCAGCAACAAGTGGATCAGCCATTGCACCCCACTGAACCATCAAATCAACGCCAAAAAATACAGCTCCAGCAGCAACACAAGCGAGTAACGCGTACAGCGGCGGCAGTGAGCACAATAGCGCAACGGATACGAGTGAGCGAACGATTGATGCTTCAGCACTAGCGTTGGCATCACTGGTGGCAAGCTGGACCAACCGAATCCGACGCCACCGCACGAGAAAGTTTGCCAGTGCTACGCACGTGATCTCAACGAAGAACAAAGCCTCCATGTAGATGAACGAGCTGGAAAATAGTGTAGATGCCTGAGCACCAAGCACTGCTGAGCATGTGCGAGGAGGTACGGTATCGAGTGCTTCCTCAGGACAAGACCCTTCTTCGCTGACATTCAGGAATCCACAGCATCCATAAGACACTTGGAGCTGTGCCTTGGCGTCCGTGGATAAAGCGTCCCAGTGAGAGCGCAGTGCCAGAGCCACACCTCGCGGCATAGCGTTGAAGTTCTCAAGCAAGTGATACGCGAACAAAACAACGAGCAACTGGGCCAACAGACCAACGCCCAGCGAAGATAAATACGCAGTCCGAGCTGCATGAGACGCCTCTCGTCGCGCAAGAAGAACTCCCGAGATTCCTCCCGCGATCAGCACAACTCCGCCCACCATGAGCGTGATTCCCAGAGGTCCTCCGTACAGATACAGCACAAGTTCGGCTGGGGTCCGTCCTAGCACGAATTGCACCTCGATTCCTGCAAACAGCAGCACAATTCCCAGCAGCATCAACGCTAGGTTACTCAGTCGAAAAAGCAGCGTCACACGTCGGTACTGTCGGTCTACCAGGGGTGAGGACCCGAACAGGGTGCGAGCTTCATCGGGAAGCTGCACCGTTGTGTCTATCGGTTCGTTTGTTGCTTCATTGAAGGGAACTCCACGCGTGGACGACGAAAAGAGAACTGCCGAAGACTCGCCTACGTCTGTAGGTGCTGTTGGCGCCTCCGAAGGGGGACGAGCTTCCAGTCGTTTCTTCTTCTGAGCCACGTAAAACGAGTCAAAGTCCTCAAACACGTTTGTCGCTTGAGTGCGAGCTTCCAGTTCACTCCACTTGGCGCGGTTGAGTCTCTTGATTATCGTCATCTTCTCTCGTTGGGTATCACGCGCATCCAGGGTCTGCCCAGCTTTAGCTATGATCACAAAGACCCCAACGAGGACAGCAAGTGTGACGCTGACAACGAGAGAGGGCTTGTCATTGCGGTACAATTCTGGATGTAGCGCGTAGAAGTCTAAACGCTCTTCCAGCGTCACCAGCACTTCCAGCGCCGACTCCACCTCTATGCAGTAGCAAACGGTCATCTCACTGGTGCTGGTGCCGTCGTCTTTGAAACACACATCCACAGACCAACTCGAGATCTCCGCGTCCCAAGTTTTGCACACGGTGGAGAAGTTACTCTGCTCGATGGCTGATAATTCACGCTCATGTGGAATAGTGAGGGCGACCAGCGGCATCCACTTCTCCGTCTCGGCTTCAGATGTCAGTGACTCGGAAGCTGTTCGGACACACGTGCTCGTACTAGCTAGAGTCTGCATGTCCACACCAGCGTCGAACGAGTAAGATGTCACCGTGGCAGCTTGATCAAGCGCAGCCTGCGAGTGCACCGAGAACAGAGTGAGTCGAGAAATGACCTCGGAATCGTTTAACGTACACGCCGAGTGCGGGCTCTTGGCGAGTGAGAAGGCGTCGAGGTAGAGATCCGATCCCAGACACGCTACTGAAGTCGACGTGAGCGTCATTGACAGCTCACTCGAGGGCTCGTCCGTGAAGCTTGAACCTCTTGAAGAATATGTGCGTACGTCACTAGCTTCCAACACAGCGGGCGGTTCATCAGCGAGCAATCCATCGCTGCTCAGCGCCGCTAGAGATTGAAGCGCGCGCACCGTGTTGTTCCAGTTCGCCTGAGTTCCAACCGATTCGCTTGTATCGGAGCACGTGACGTTGTCCGAGTCCGTGAGTCGGCGTGCGCTGCTGGTTGTGCTGGTGCTAGAGCTGCGAAGCCCTAGAAAAGCGGCTATGACTTCCAGCAACGTATCACTCGTCGAATCCAAGAAATCTCCCGGTGCGTCCAGCGTAAGAGCGCTGCCCGCGATGCCGCTGCAGAGCTGGGTTACAACACTGATCTCGTTCGTGCCCAGTGCTTGTGGTGCGCCACGCATCACGGAGCTGAGCACGTGCGCTTGTTGGCCGAGGCCTGAGCTGGTTGGCTCCACCGTACTAACTGCAGTCGACACTGTCGCCAAGATACCAGCGTTCATCAACTGGACAACAGCGATCTCCGTGGCGCAATTGGCCCCCATGAATCCTTCTGGACAACTAGCAAGGCGGCGAGTTCCTGCGGCAGATCCATCAGATGACGACGACGAGCTGAAAGCCTTTTCCAGCACCATGGCAGCCGACAAAACCTGACGAACATCCTCCGATGTATCACCACTAGAAATGAGGTCATAATTCGCATCGAACAATCCCGAAATGAATGTTGTCGGCTGCTCCCTGGCTGCCTCAGGTAGCAGCACCTCGATAGTGTCGTATGCCAGCGCCACAGCACCCAGTCGATCGCTAATAAACGCCACAATCGTCACGTTCTCGCTGTCCGCCAAGCTGTCAGGTGGGAGCATTTTCGTGGTCGCTGAGGGTGACAACTGAGTCGCCACCAACGGTGTCATATATCTTCGTAGCTGGGCTACCAAAGAGTTGACATCAGTCGCGTTATTCTTCAGCGCCTCAAAGTTCGCAGCAGAAAGCACTCCAAAGGCGTACGACAGAGGGTAGTCGTCCTTATCGTCGCTCCACAATGAGCAAGTGAGAGTGAACAAGTCCTGCATGGCGTATCCTGAGCTCGGACTAACAGTGAAAGTACCTGATGAAGGCGGAGAATTCACGACCACAGTGACGGAGCCGAAGCCTACGTTGCCTCCAGTGTCGTTGGCCACAAGTCGGAAGTTGTACGTTAGTCCCGGCGTCAGTTTGAAGCTGCGAATTGCGTTGCTTGCGCTCGTGAGCGGCAACGTGAACGCATCGCTCGTGTTGCTGACGTCTGCAGTAGGAAGAACGAGGTCTCCCAGGGTCTGAATCCACCGCGTCGTGTAGGGGTAATCCGAGCTCACCGCCCCAGTGAGCGACAAGCGGTTGGAGGGATTGATCTTCGTGGCAGATGCAGTGACCTGAACGACCGGAAGATATCCCGCAACGGTCCAAATAGTGCTCGAAGCTGTCGCACTGCGAGAGCCTTTGGCCGCAGTTAACGAGAACTTGAGCTGGCGATTCGAGACGAGGTTGAATGGTGCGATTCGTAGCACGGGCCCTGTCGCGGAGCTCAAAGCCAGCGGAACGGAAGATGTGCCTGACGAATTCATGCACGAAGCCACGACTGAGCTCGATGCATTCGTGACATCCTGGCATGTCCACGCGTACGTGAACGCAGTGTTTGAGGAGTCTGGATCGACCGTTGTAGAACCGTCGAGCACCAGAGTATCTCGTTCGCCAAGAGCACAGTCGCCGCCCTTGATCGTGACTTGAGGTAAACTGCTTGAGACGACCACCACCATGGATGCAAAACTGCTCGATGACTGGTTCGATGACGCCCCCTTCATGTACGCTTCGACTCGGAACGTGTACGTGAGGCCAGCTTGCAGCAATGAACGCGCCAAACGGAAGACGCGCGGGTCCCGTGCCGAATTGTCCTTGCTGAAATCTACCGTGGCTACGGCACCAGAGCCATCCGTGCTTTTGCTAGTTGTAGTCCAGCGATAGGCAACATCCGAGCTCGACAAGGTCGGACAGCTAACTGCGGCGTCCACTTGCATCACGACCGGAGATCCAACTCGCGTCACAGTTTGGCTCGACTCACCCACGACGAAGACTGCCGGTCCTGGTTGACTTTGCACATTGACACTCTTCGAGACCACCGTCGTTTGAGCAAAAGCGTTTACGAGCTTCAATCCAACGCGATGCCCAGTACCCGGCTCCAGCAGAGAACTGTTCACCTGGAGGAGTAAAGTGCCTGCTGCCGTGGCATTTTGCGCAGCGGATCGCAGGTAGCAGGCGGAGCGAAGCTGGGCCATCGTGGAAAGCATGGAGAAATCTGACGCAGCGTTGGTGTTCGCAGCGGTAGCCAGAGAGATGTCCGTAGCTGGAATCCCCGTAAGAGTCGACGTCCCAGTCATCCAGTCGCTTTTGTACTTTTGACACAGCAGTTCAAGGCCGGCGTTGAGCCTCTGATACAATTGCAATCCAGCATCAGCGCTCGTCTGAGCAATTGAACTGGAGAACAGCGAGGCAGGAAGAGCAAACCAAACCAACTGCGCGAACGGCCGACCACCAGCTCCACTTGAAAGTGATGCATCGGCTGACCAAGCTCCACAGCTGCCAGCGTTCTCAGGAACCACAAGCACTGCGCTTGGCTGCACAATGTCACCCGGAACCTGTACTGCAATGCTAGCCTGAGAAAATGCACGACTGGTAGGCCGCGCGCGAAGCACGTCCGTGGCATTGCAGTATTGATCTGCAAACGAGCTGCAGTCGTTCAAAACCACCTTGTCAGCCGCAGCCAAGGTCGCTCCATTGCTGAGCTCGATGCGTAAGCTTTTGCCATCCACCCACAAACAGTAGGCCGCGGAGCCCAACGAGTACTTGGCAGAAGCGAGATTGAACACGAGACTGCATGGAAAAGTCTTGAGGCGAGTCACATACGTCCCAGAGGAACTTACATCCATTGAAGCCGCGTGGTAGACAGACGAGTCGAAGGCGACGTTGACCTTGGAGCCGGAGCTGTCGAATATCGCAGTCACCGGCAGTGGAGGAGGAATAGCCTCCCTGTCACTGATCATCACGGACACGCTGACGACGCCGATGGAGCTATTCGAGATGTTGTAGTTCGCATCAGCACTAGAAACGGCGTGGAGAACGGAAGAGTACTGTGTTGCAGCTTCGGGTATTTCGTCATCGATAGCAAACACGGTCACAACCCGCGGACGAGACCAATCCAGAGGCGTGAAGACCAGTTGAACGGTGCGGATCGTCTCCGTGCCCAGTAAGGTCATCGCTGACGACGAGGAAGAGCCGTACGATGTTCCAACCTGAGGCTGCGTATACACACTCTTCGAGTCCGCGAGACTCACGATTCTCTCGATCGCGGGGCGCAACGTCACCGTCACGTATTCGTACGGCTCCGAGTTCAGGAAAACGCTGTACGAGTCGTTGAAGCTGCCCTCAGCAACGTGGAGTTGGTTGGTCGCGCTCTGGATGGAGATGTTCACGAACGAGTTATCGTTATCGGTAATGAAGAGTTTGAGATCTCCGCCGCTTGTTGCGTAGTCGCTGACGTACAAAGGATCCGAACTCAGCGACGCGTGTGAGATCCGAGCCGTGTGGATGTTCGCCTCATCCAGCCAGTCATCCACGGCGATGAGAGAAACAGATTGCCACACGCTCCAGTTCGTAGCACCGAAGTAGAGCGAGGTAGAACCACTTAGAATACTGGCGTTGCAAACGCGCTCTCCGCTTTGAATGCGCAAGTAGCAGTCGTGACTGGCGTTGGGCTGTACAACCACCGGCGACCATGGCTCTGATGTGAGACGAACGTTGTATGACAGCACAGTCGTGTTGTCCTCGGGCCCACGCAGCTCCCGCGTGGATAGTTCAATCCCCGACACGTCGTTGTCGGTGATGAACACGTTCACCCCCGCTAAATTCTTCAGACCAGCGTAGATCACATCGTTTGTCGTAAGCGAGTGGTTGAGCGTGCTGGTGGAGCCCACAACATCTTGCGTGTAGTCATCGAATGCTGTCACGTTCACAGTCTGCGTTATATTCCAGTTGCGCCACGTGAAGACCAGCTTCGTGGGGTTTGGCACGGCGAAATTCCCCACAGTTCCTATGTTGGTGACGGACACCGTCACCTTCGCGAACGGCTCCGAAGCCAGCACGACGGTGTATGAATCGACAGCTCCAAGCCCTTCGGTCACGAAGACACTGGCCTTGTTGACGATGAAGCCCGATACGTCGTTATCACGCACAGTCACGTTGATCTTGGGGATCGTCGGAATCGCGTTGTACTTGGGGTCAGCACTGTAAGAAACGTGCGAAATGCCCGTCATGTGCGTATCGTACTCGTCGAGGTTGTCGTCGGTAGCGAGCACTGCGACCTTCTGCGGTACATTCCAGTTCTG
>KE588098.1:6241-25161 GCA_000443045.1 Phytophthora x cambivora | reverse complement strand
GGGGCTTGGGTTCGGCGGGGCACACGGTTTTTACAGCAGGAAGTCTGCGCCGGTTTAAGCTCACCTGCAAGAAAGCGTAACCTTTTGCACGCGTTCATGGGCCACAAACCTCCATCCAAGCCAGCTTTAAGGCGTGACCCCCACACTCTAGGTTGTATCTTACAACGTCACCGATTGAACTTTTTCTAACAACAGCACACTGTTTTGCACTATTTCCATAAGAATGTGGTGCGTAGCGCACCCCTCGGTTTGCCATGATGAATGCTGGCGTAATGCTGGCGTCTCAGATTTGTCGCACATTGTAGAGTTAATTTGGTTGTTCCCCGTCACACAAAAAACACATGGAAGTACTCTCACGCCTACAAAGTGTCGGAAGAGGATACTGCAGCTAAATTACCTGCTTTGTACGACTTAAACTACGCCTGCGTGTATGCTTTTCCTCATATATAAGCCAGGGTGGTCGCAAATTGGCGATTTTTTTAACCTACTTGCCAGTGCGTAAGCCGACTAACCATGCTGTACAGGTGCGGACATGCTCGGCTCGCAAAATAATTTCGGACAACCCATCACATTAGATTTATTAAATTAAAACAAACAGCGTGTATTAAATATTTTGCAACCCAGGAGCGACGCTTGGCCTCATTAAAGAGGGAGACGTGCTGAACAGCAACATCGAGTGCGGTGACGGCGGCGTGCGGCTTGGACGGCCCGAGGAGTTCGGCTTGGAGTGCGGCGTAGGGTTTGTTGTGGAGCATAGCGTGGGCAGCCTAGCATGACGTTAGGCGTGGAGTGCGGAGTAGGCGGTGGCGTGGCGTCAGGCGTTGAGTGCGTTGTGGAGTGCCACGTGGGTGGCACTTGTGTCTCGAGTAGGTTAATGGGCCTTGAGACCGGCTGGGGTAATAGTAGGTGAACGTACTGGGCGGTTGATGATCTCCCAAGACCAACAGCACAACTACGGCGAGAGTAAGAGAGGTTGCGAATGAGGAGGGCTCTGCGTTGCAATGGAACGAAGATCGACCAGATCGATGGACCAGCAGGGTTTAGGGATGTTGTTTGGTATGCTTTCAAATCGAACCCCTCACTTACTTATGGTGCTCAACATTTTAATAGCCTCTGCTTCTTTCAGTGCACCGCTGCTCTCCTTCAAAGACAACAGACGTCCGACTACCAGCCTCAGGGTCTGCTGCTGTCTGATTGAGGATTGTTATGCGCACTCTTAGGGAGTAGAACGTGCTGAGTGAGATGCGTCTACAGTAACCCCCTTTGTGGTTAGTGCCTGCTTCCAATATTGCTAAGAGCTCGAATACAATAACGCCGTCAAGCACGCTCGTTTAGAGTTGCCTGGTATCAGGGCTTTCATCAACATCTCCGGTGTCTAAATGGTGATATTGCCGCGTCTGCTCGGACACCATTCGTTTTTCCTGCTTAAATCGATGTGTCTAATATCGTACGATATTTTAAAATATGAGATGGCATTGATTTCATTCTGATAATATAAAATATGATTGGACAATATATGTCCGAATTGTCCGCTCTGCTAGTACCTCCCAACATGAGATTTGAAGCACGCGCATCGATAAAGATAGTTAAGTGATCTGATTGGCAAATTACCGTGGTCATATATTTGGATTGCGAAATTGTTGTGCCCGAACTTTTATGCTATTATTTCAGCGCCGCCGTATCGCGGTCGCTCATGCCTAAGGTGCCGCGCACGGCGTGTACCAATAGCATCGGGTCCGGCACGCCCATCGCCTCTCCGATTCAGCTTGATATGACCAATCATGGAGGGATCTAGCTGCTCTTTGCACGTTTAGCTCTGGTTGTCCATGGCGCACGACAACAAGCTCTACGGCTCGGCGTCGCTGCAGCGAACCTATCGTGTCCGCCTGCGCTCCGTCCCAGTGTGTTGCATCGACATTCACGAAACGCGCAGGGTAAATTCGTTATAATGCCGCGGACAATGCGCCGTTTGATGATCAGAATGGCAGTGACTTTGAGTCAATTAGCAGCCAAGATGATAGTGACGAATATCTGGTCAGCTCACCTGATGAAGAAGACATCGAGGTACAGATATAGTCGCTAGTCAGTGGCAACATCCAGGCGGTGAAGACAATCGCATCAACACTGCAGGGGCCGGCCTACCAGGCGGATGGTACCCGTACGAAAGTACTGAGGACAACCAATACGGGCCCATTGGTAGGTGTAAACTGGAGCCGCAGCTACGTCGATGCAGAGTTTCTGGACAGGCGAGACCTAAAGACAGCAGAGGATGGACGACGAAACAAGAGATTTTGCTACTGTGACCCCGCAGGATAGACATATGAGATGACCCGATATTCGTCACTGTCATCTCGGCTACTACTTGCTTAGAGTCACTGTCATTCTCATCATCAGATGGCGCATTGTCCGCGGCATTTATCACGAAACAATGATTTTTGCCATTGTTGATTTGTCACCAAAACGTGTCTAATATGCTCGGTGACTGCGTGGTGCCATCCGGATGGCGGGTAAATGCAGCAGTATCATCCGCCTACCCTCCAACCCGTAATTCAAAGTTTCCCATGGTATGATGAACCCTGGTTTGTGCAGGAATCCACATCTTACGGTATTTGCGTGTGTTTGCAACACTCTAAGCTAATTTACACCACATAAGACACGACGTCAATTTCCCGACCGTGAAAAAATAGATCAAGGTTTACAAAACACATAGCGATAATTATCGTTAGATATAGAATGTGCTGCTGTGCTCTGAGTACGAAGATGTGGTCGCTTTTTATGATTCGCAGCAGTTTTCACGACAGAGGCTACCAAACAATGGCATTCCATTGAACACAGCACTATGGATACTAGGGCTGTATTTTCTTTGAAGAATTGAAGAACATGTATGGAGCAATCGGATGTACTATACGGTGAACTGAGAAAAAGCACCGACGACGTGACAAACTGCAATCTAAGACTCTAACACCACCACCCACAAATTCCAGGATACCGACTCGGCGCCCGAATCTTGTCCGGTGAAAGTAAGGTCCGATGCACCACCGCCGCAACCCGATGCGACAGTACATGCGGATGAAGCCGATCAAGTGGGGCACCAAGTGTTGCATGACCTGCTGGGCGGAGAAAGCGTACTGCTCTAGGTACGCCGTATCCGTTTTGATCGAAACCGTTTTGTCGGAAATGAGGTCGGGATTTCCCCGATAAGGTGCAGTAGTAACCTGATTCCGACCGATTATGTTGTTTTTGGTTCTGTTCAGGAAATATATCAACTGTGCGAAGGCGAACGCAGATGAAGAAGCAGTAGCCCATCGATTTGAGATATAGAATGTCACCCGTGTGCTGTGCCGACACCAACTGATCGACTCATTTGCACTCAACTTCGACACCTATGTGTCTTTTTGTGTGAGTATGGGACATAGTCACGTCGGGGCTATCCGAAAGGACCGGAAAGGATTGTGTCATTGCATCGAATTTACCCAAAGAAACGACTAAACCAAAGGCCAGGTAGAACATATCAGATTGCTGTGTAGAGAGATCACCCCGACCTGGTTGCGTTGTTACGGATGGACAACAAAGCCATCCGATTCCTGACCACTGGGTGTTCTAATCAAATTACGTTGGTGTCGCGCCGTGAACCCGATTGGTCAGTCTCGAAGGTGTCGTGCTTATGCCTGGTGCGTGGCCGTCACAAGGCCAGGTGGGGGGCGTGCTGCGTCTTCAATACTACTCCATTAAACGGTCTATCAGGAACATGCAAAAATTCTACAAGACGGTATTTCACGAACTTGTTGATATTGACATATTCAACGCGTTCATCGTGTACGAACTAGCTTTGAAGAAGAAGAATCAGGCCGTGTCTACGCACACAGCATTCCTGAGACGTCTTCTCGTCGACTTATTGAGCCAAAATAGCGAGGACTTCAACGCAGGTGACGATATGGCAGACTTGGTGACGGAGCCTCTACCCCAACAGGAGCACACACTGGAGAAGACAAAAAAGACGAATGACACAAAACGGCGTCAGTTGCTCTACAAGGTGTGTTCAGCCTACGCGGGTGCAGGTGTCCGCAGCTTTACATGTGCACCACCTGCACTCGCGCCAAGAAGGGAAGAGTCGTCCTCTGTAATAAGGCGCGGCGACTTCAGCTCGGCAGTGCTCTCACCTGCATCCAAGTCTAGCACCGAAGCTGGAAGAATGGAACGGCTGTCCCTCCTGCACTGCAGGACAAGATTTGATTTGTCACCAAGCGCCGATCGGAGGTTGCTAGGGATGCCGATGACGAGCAGGAATTAAGAGGATGCGAATGAGAAATATTGCTGAGTGATGGTAGCTTGGTTATCACCTCGTAACGGTAGTTGGGACGGTTTAGCAGATTGGTTGCAATGCAGAGTATTTTGGCCTTTCCATGAAGTTCACATCACTCCTCCTCAGCCTATCAGCGGTGTTCCTTCGACCACGCGTCACTCAAAAGGCTTGAACGTGTGTATTATGTACTGATTATCCGGCATAGGTTAATTCATATATTAGGAGTTTCGGCTTAGAATGTTGAACGACTGAATGAGATGGATTGAGCGTTCGTCCAACTGCTTCAAGCTGGCTTTACGGTTTTCGTCGACTTAGACAAGTCGCTAGCCTCGGTCACCCTATCATCCCGAGGGCCACATCGAGTGTTCGCTTGGATCCCCATCTGTTCTATACTCCGTTACCAAGGTCTTATTGTGATTATTTCCTGCCATTCGATGGCCAGAGAAGCACGGCGGTTATGGAAGTTGCGCCTTGATCATGTGGAAACTTCCTGAGTGAACGATAGTATTCGCAACAAGTACTTATTTCGAAGCCACGACAGTGAATCTCGCGGAGTATGCCGGTATGAATAATGGCATCTCGACCGCGCTCGACGATGATGCCGAGGTCCTATTATTGTTATGACGAGATGAAATGCACATCCAATGTTTTAATTATTATACCTCCCGAATCAGTTGTCAAATCGTGACAGTGTTGGGCATGTTAGAAAGCTCTGCATCTTCTCGCTTAAATAACGCGTGTGAGAGCTTTCAAAGTGAAGCCGTTACGAGGATATACTTAAACAAAAAATGTTGTCGTCGTTGAACTTCGACAAAATCGAGGCTATATCTCGCCAGATGGTACCATATGGCAGACATATATTTGTCGATGATATTTTCGTGTCCTGCAAGTTTTATATATTTGGAAGCTTATCACCTCGGAGACACATTTTTTAGATGCCATGCACTCAATGTCAATATCACCGTCCATCGCTGTGGGCTCCTCTGCAAGTGCGCGCAGCTCTTTGCGCGTTAGAGCAGGTACCCAGATCAGAACTGCTGCTTGGGCTTGCTCAATGTACGCTATTTCTTGTTTCTGAGTCTCCATGTACGCGCCAATCCACTATTTTTTGCTGATTGAAGATCTTGTTGCCAAGGTCTTCAAGAAACCTCGCTGGATCTAGCGCAATACAATGATTAAAAGCCTCCCATACAGTCTGCGCGGTCATTACCGACACGGGGGACGACAATAACTCGTGCTATATTTATACAGGCACCAAAATTAAATTATAGAGATTATTTTGCGCGGGTAAATAATAGGCCCCAATGCCTGTTCACCCAGTGTTTCCTGCTACTGCCGCTCACTTTAAAACAAGCCTAGCAAGTGAAGTAATAATGGGCCAGTGGTTCATAATCGGCCACAAGAGAGTCATTATACGGATAGCGGAGGCATATTTGTCCATGACGCAGACCGATCTGGCAGCCTGGGTGAGGACGAAAGTCTAGCTGATCGCCAAGCCTGCTCGGAGCACGATCAGCGACATCATGAAGAACGCGGAATCGATCATGAACGCTACGTACGGCGACGACTCCCAGTGCCTACGCAAGTCCCTCCCCCCCCNNNNACACACACACACACTGGGAAAGCGGCTTGCGGCCTGGATTATGGATATGGAGCGTTATAATATATGTCTGTGTCGGGAGCTGGTAACCATAAAGGCTCGGGAGTTCCAAGCCCACCTTTGTAACGCGTGGGACATGAACCTTTTCGACGGCTGGCTCGCAGCTTTCATGCGGCGCCACAAGTTGCGCCATCGCGTACTAGATGGAGAAGCTGCATCTGCAGACCCGGGGGTCGTTCGAAAAGGACTACATGAGATCCGTCAGGTAACTCACTTATATGCACCTTGTGATATTTTTTTTAACATGGATGAAACAGGTCTGTGCTACGCTATGGCGGCTCCTACGCGCTTCATTTGTACCGAGCAAATGCGCGGCGTGAACAAACAAACGACACGGATCAAGCTGGCAATGACATCAACCGCCGACGGCATGGACGCGCTGCCTATCCTGTACCTTGGTCACGCCACGAACCCCAGCTGCTTCAAAAAGAAATCCGCTAAGGAGTTTGGGTTCAACTACAAGGCAACAACGAAAGCGTGGATGGCCAGGCTCATTTACCAAGACTTGCTTCGTGGTGTGGACAAGTATATGCGCGCAGCCAACCGTCACATCCTACTTCTTCTAGAAGGAACGTCTTTTGAATGCTTGTATGATAGGCCGAATCTTGAGCGGACAATCCCCGCTGTCAGCTTGCTCTGTGCAGTTGTTGAAATAAAAGAAACCCGCAATGTTTTTAAACCGATCGCGACTAAGAAATTGATCAAATGCCTCACGGAAAACGCTCCCAACACCTTCGCAAAACAGTAACGACTGAGACTCTCGCGTCGGGGCTCGAGTATATGTGCAATAAGGAGCCCGATGAATCGAACAATTTCGTGCGGCTGAACGGTCGGTTTGAGCTTGATCTTGTATTCTTCGACCGAGTGAACAACTGTCGACGGAACAACTTGACGTCTCTGCAGAGCACGTTCGCGCATCGATTGAGCTATCCCGTCATTATACTACAGGTGGAACTTATTTGTCGGAACGGCAATCTTCGTCTCAGCTCTTTTGGGCTGAAAAAAATAGAATATTGCCAATGGATTCGCTGTGTACGCCAACGCAGCTCGTGTGGGATCCGGTGAGTCATCGTAGAGTGGTCTACGATCCAAAAGCACCTGGTACGAATTGCGTTCCATGAACACATCACATTCATCAGCTCGAAGTATGTCCAAGTCATCTTCGGTAAGATCGACCTCGATCGGAAACTCTTCTTTCTCGTGGTCAGTTGAGTTTTTGTTCGAGTCCAAATCATCAGATGCAACAGCACTCACATCAAGCTTGACTTTGTCCATGTCGTCTTCGTCCAACAATATCGACTCTTCATCGAATACCCCCCCAGCATTTAGATCATCCGCATCACTTGGTTCAACAGGTGGTTGTGTCGCAGTGCATCCTGAAAATTATCCGAGTCGACGTATACGCGCATCAGTGGTAGTGGGAATCGCATTCGACATCTCTGGAACAACGAGATCAGGATCTCAGTCCCAGCCAACGGAGGGTCCGTCATACTATCATCAACGGCACCCGAAATGGGCACAGTAGGATCCATTCCAGCAGCAGATCTAGCATCCGTAATAGCAAACTGTCCGAGAATGTAAAAACAATGATGGGAATATACAAGGCGCAGGGTGTACAGTTTCGACGTCGTTCCGATGATGTGCTGGATGATGACGCTCACCGCGTACCTCTCACTCCACAACGTTGATTAGCTTCCGCCGCCATGCCAGCGGCACGTGGTTCCCTGCGCACCTTTAGCTTAGCGGACGCAGCGATGTTTCTCGTAGTGGTAGACTGCTGATCAGGAAGGGTGCGACTCGTGACTTAGAAGGAGCATGTTGCTTCTCAGCAGCAGTCATAGGATCTGGTTGCGTCTGCGCGGCGGCGAGTCGTATTGGTGCAGCAGTCGGTTTGAGTTGGCATAACAACAGATCGCGTCAGCATAGAAAGCGGCGAGTGGTGTTGATGCAACAGTCGGTTTCAGTTGGCATAACAACAGATGGCGTCGGCGCAGCAGCGGGTTGCGACGACGCATGGTTCGGTGGTAGTGCAGCGAATGCCAACCAGCCTTGTCGATGGAATTAGCGCAATAAACTCTCCTCGACAGTTCGTAAAGACTTAGACTTTCTGAATTAGACGCAAAAAAACCACGTACCAACAAAACAAATAGCGCCTTCAGTCCTTGTGAGATTTCCACCTGGTGGTAGATACAGTTGGTCATTGCTTAGACAGCTCGACCGTCGATAGGTCCAGTCTATCTTGGTCAATTCGAGCCAAATCTGTTAGAACGAGTTCTCGTAGACGAACATCGCAAAGCCAGGAATGATGGTCTCACTCCGGGCAAAAAATGAAAGGCTGGCATATTTTCTCTAAGTTTTGTATCGCGACCCCTGGTCCCTTTTCAAAAATATCATGTCGCATCCGGCAGAGAAACTACGGCTGGCCTGGTTAAACCTATCGAGTACAAACGTTTTATATGCGGATTTTGACCGAACTAGATTTGTTGTGAAGATCGGAAACATTTACGCCTCTATAACTTGGATTCCGGAGTATCCGTAATGCGTCTTAGAAGGGTGAACTGGACTGAGGGAGTGCTCAAGCAAATACGAACAGCTCCATATTGTACATGCGTATACGTCAGCATCGAAGGCGAAAACCCCGAAGGAAGTGACATTAGAATCTTTTTACTGGAGATACAGACGGATGGCACTTCAACTTTTACCGTTGGCTGAGCACGACTAGTCGGGCTCTGGAAAGCGACAAAATCTGCAGACCGGGGGAGTGCTGGGAAAGCCGCCGGAACCCCCGGATTATATACAAAAGCCAAGTGCAAGGGAGTACAGGCAAGACCGAGGACATGAGAGAAGACGAGGAAGCAAAAAAAGGTGCAAGGGGCTGGAAGTCTAGGAACTCAAGCGGGGTGGGTGACAGCCGGGAGGAAGGCCAAGTCGCGCGCAACTACTAGTGAGAGAGGAAGGCAAGGAATTAATGCCGGTACGACGGCACAAGGACAGCGCGTACGCAAAGGGTCTCCACAGAAGTACCAAGGGCAGTCCAGAAACATGAACACGGCGAAAGGCAAATCGGGTAAGGCGAAGAGAAGACCAGACCAAGGCGATGGGGCATTGGGCTTCGAGCAGCTAAAGAACTACCTGCAAGACGGAGCTTCGCCAGCGTACATCAAGCACACTATGCTCAGGATCAATGATTTGACAAAGGAAAGACGCTTCAAAAGCTACCTCAACGCTATACCGTCGGAGCGAACCCCAGGGGACGAAACAGCGCGACGACTGAAGTGGAGGGACGAAACCCCAGCTCGCCGGCAAGAGAAGTATAAAGGCTTGTACAGCTTTTGGAACATGTCCATAGCTGAACACCAAGAGAGGCTGTGTACGCTGATGCAACAATGGGTGATAACCGACAAAGAATCTCAGCGGGAAATCGAGGATAGGTTGCAGTTCTTTAAATGTGAAGCATTGAAACCGCAAGGAAGAGAGTATGAGCAAAACGACAACAAAACGAGTACGATGTCGTACTTGGATGCGGTGACGCCAGGGAGCAGGGTTCAACCAAAGCTGAGTCAGTCTCCAGAGCAGGCACGACTGAGGGAGCTCTGACTACAGGAGGCGGAGCCTACACTCGAGCTAAGGGAGCGAACGGAGGATGAAGTTAAAGCGATCGTCATGAAACTCAACCATGACATTGACGTGCCCAAGGTCCTGCCTTTCTTAAGCCAATCGATTGAGCTTGGCGAGTTAGCATGCTTCAAGGACTTGTTCATGGCGCTAGAATATCCACTCTAGCCCCATGACAACGTTTCTTCGACAATATGACCAAAGGAGCACTGTTAGCACAGAGTTTTGTAGGCGTAGAGGCAGTGCCGGAGCACAAGAAGGGAATTGAGGACTTCAAGGCCATGCTCTCGCGCATAACATATACGGACATGGAAACTAGGGTGCACCTTCAAAGGGAGGCAGTCGGAAAAGAGATGGGTAGGATGGCAGATGCCGCTGGCTTCAATATCGTTAATACTTATTGACTATGAGAGCAAACGAGAACGAGCAAGTATCACTAAAGAACTGGTGATGCTAGATTTCTACACATTCGAAGTGGAAGTGTGCAAAGGTGCAATGACGTCACGAGACATGTATTGGCTGCTGACGACGGCTCTAGGACTCCGAGTGCAAGCTGTGACGCACCCAATGACTGAAACAACGGGGGTCAAACAGCAGCATTGGAGTGTGTGTATTCATGCGAAAGCGTGTCCAGAGCAGCTAAGACCAATTGGACTACTAGTGTTGGCCAACATTGAAGTGGCAGTGCATCACGCGGCGATACACATCAATTGGACATGCAAGACATGATCACCCAACCAAGTTTTGCAGAGTCCTGGTGAAGTCGCAATACCAAGAACAACAATCGCACACGAAATGGCTGAGCGGGACTATACCTTCCGCCAAGGGACAAAATACTCGAGGATACACAGCTGGAAGACAGCCGCGAACGATGGAGCAACTGGAGGAGTTGCTACGAATAGAGGGGAGCAAACGTGAAAGCAAACCTCGGACACAAAAAAACAGCTAAAGGTCAAGATGATGAGAAGAGCGTCACCTGTCCGAACAGAGAAATAAACAAAAGAAGCCAGGCTTTCTTTGCCCATGGAGTGGGGCCAAACACTGTCGAGGCATCAGGACAGCAAGGATGGACAGAGTCGGCATCAAGAAGGGGATGACGAACTGGTACACACTCAAATGCAGGAGGAAGACATCAGCGGAAGCTTGAAGGAGCCAAAACAGACGCATGACGATGGGGTGGCAAGTGTCGGCGATGGATACTCTCCTCAAAAGCAACCCTTTTTTTCTACTGGGTGGGCAACACACTGAATAGGAAAACACTGCGAAGGACGAGGACATGACGGG
Source organism: Phytophthora x cambivora (assembly GCA_000443045.1). Taxonomy (NCBI): domain Eukaryota; phylum Oomycota; class Peronosporomycetes; order Peronosporales; family Peronosporaceae; genus Phytophthora; species Phytophthora x cambivora. The sequence goes on along the minus strand of KE588098.1, from coordinate 14,299 downwards.
CGACACAGAGAGCGCTGAGAAATCTGGAGAGTACGCTGCAGCGACAAAATCTACGCGACAGAAGATGTTAAACGAAAGGGGGGTCAGGAACTACAAGCTGAGAGGCAGATCACCAACGGTATCGAGTACGGAGGGCTAAAGTTCACCGATAGAAGATGCTGCAAGATATTAGACAGTGGAGCGGAGTGATTAAGAAGATGACCTTACGAAGAAACACGGAAAGCAGATTGGAAAACTCAAACTTGTCTGGCAATGAAGCAACGACTTGTAGGAATGGACGCAAAGCCTCACTTTCTCCCAAACGGAAAGCGGAGGAGCAATGGATTAGCGGAAGGACAGACGAGGGAAATCAAGTGGGCATACGCCAACCGAGCCAAGGGGGGCAGGTTGAGGTAGCACGCTTACTGTCCCTCAAAAGGCTAGCAGCAGATGACACGAGCCGTGCTGACAAACGCCGACGCAGCGGTATATCCATGAGTTTATGACTGCGGTGACGATTGGTGAGGTGTCAGACAAACACTCAACGAGCATAGAACGAGACCGGGGNGGGGGGGGGGGTCAACAAGTTACCACTGGACGTTGAGTACTGAGGGACCAAGTGAATTGTCACCAAACAAGAAAAGCCCAGCAAATGACGTGAATAGAGATGAAGAATGCAGCTTTGTAGCAGTGACACCACCTACAGATGAGGGAGCTCCGCTGTCAGCATGGCTGGCCGTCTTGGGTGGACAGGTCGCTAACGTAGCGGCGAACGGACACTGCGGCTGGCTAGCTGATTATGCAGCTCTGTACAATGGCGCCGAAGGGTTGGAGGAGCCGACAGCGACAGTAGCGGACAAAGCAGATATCCTCAAAAAGAAGGTTCTGAACTGGATGATAGCGAACATAATGGTGGAGACAAACCACCTGCATCCGGAGCTGGCAGCGGAAATGATGGCAAGCGGGTGCTTTCACGCGGCGAAGGGTGACTACGAGGAGCAAGTCTGCGCGATGGCTAACCACTTCGCGGCCCAAAGGGATAAGACAGCGCGAACCCACGTTCCAATGCACTTCAGGGTGCGGCTGGTGTATATAAAAGCGATGGCACAGCACGCGCGCGAAATCATATACGTCCTCAATGTACAGGAAGATATGAAAACTCACATGCAGGTTTATGCATACCACGACGTCTACGCCACACCAGAGAATAAAGTGGAGACTGAAACAGTCTGCCCCATAACGTCTGAGCATGGTATGAGTATGCTAGCAGATATGGTTGAAGCCGGCATACGACCGCCAGTATTGGTGCTACAGTGGAGTCCAGCAGGCAATCATTTTCAAGCGGTGAAATATCCAGAAGGAGCTCACGCTGCCTACGCACAGAATATATCGGAACTCTCGGTAAGGCGCAATGCGATCCTTGTGTAATACGGATGGAAAGCACTGGACTCGATTGAGTATGACGCAGCGAAAACGTCTAGGGCGGCGGCAGCAGTTCTAGCAGCAGCAAGAAGGGCGGCGAGCAAATGCGAGAGGGCACAGAGGACGAGGAAAGTTGCGACGAAGGCGAACAAGGAACGGAGGAAGCGAGGGCGGTCGGGCCCAAGGTGATGAAAGAAGCGGATGCTGGACGAACTGTTTTCAAGAGCACACGACAAAGAGCTGACAGTCCAAGCATCGACTTATATGAGGCCGAATCAAAAGAAGTCCAGAGAGCAGTAGCTCGGGCTAATACTCAATAGTATGGGTGGCCCAGAGCAAAGGCAGCCGGAGGACGTGAGGGGGCAGATATGACCGGAAAAGTGACAGGAAGAATCACACTTTACAATCACTTTCAAACACAAACAAAAGCAGAGCTCGAACAAGCCGCCAAGGTGGCCTTCCGACTATACAAACGACAAATGAGGAGACGCAGAAGACAAGCAGAGAGAGGACAACAGCAGAGCAGAGCAGGACAACACAGGCAAGACCGAACTATTGGAATAACCACCCTGAACGTGAGAGGATTGGCTACTTCCATGCAGAATTTGGGCACCAAGTAGCAGTGTCTCAACGAACAGCATACCAGAGGAAATAGGGTGGTGATCTACATACAGGAAACGCACCTCAATCATGTACAGCATGATGCCGCAGCGGCCCAGCATGTCGCGATGTGGGGATTCAACCACACCACAGCGGACCAATATTCCCTGTGGTCATCCGGTAACGATAGGCGGGCGGGCGTAGCCATCCTGGTCAACCCGTACGGGGCGGTGCAAAATCTGAAAGGGTGGAGAGAGGAGAAGTGGTCCGAACACCTGATAATGGCCACAGGAGAGCTATCAGGCCGGAAAATGCTCTTCATCAACGTGTACGCGCCGGTTAAAGGAGCGATGAGAGTACAATGTTACAGAAAACTGAACCAGTTGGAGATACCGGAAGACATCGACATCGTTTGTGGCGGTGATATCAACTGCGTAAGCAACAGTGGATTGGATGGAGTTGGAGATGATCATCGAGCTGAACTGGGAGAAAGTGATCTGGCGAATTTCACAGCAAGGAACGGACTTTACGCTGCGGGCTATTACAACATTCCAGCAGTAAATGGAGGAGCAGCACTGAGGAAATATGCAACGGCTCACCACGCCCATTTCCATAAGGCTGATAGCGGGAAAAAGGGTCCCTCTAGCTTTCTAGGCGCAATCATATTTAGTATCAGCAAAGCGGGGGGGGGGCACCTCGAGCCTGATGAATTACAATATTCTTGTTGGACACCGATAACAAAATATTTACGAGGATTCTGGCATGGAGGGTACGAAGATACATTGCGAAGCTGGTAAATCACAGGCAATGTAGTTTTGTGCCGGGCGCACGACTCACGAAGTGATATACATGTTTGAGGCGGCCAAGGAGATTTGCACGAATAACAGTGAGATCAGTGAGGCACAAGACCTGTTCCTGGACTTCGCCAAAGTATATGATTCGTTCGATCGAGATTTTCTGATGGCGGTGCTCAAAGCCAAGCGACTGCCGCCCAAGCTCTGCAGAATTATAATGTCAATTAACGATAACACCTCAGTACATTTCATGGCCAATGGATTCCTCTCGGAGAAGATGAAGGTTACGAGTGGCATACGGCAAGGCTGCCCTTTGGCGCATTTGCTGTTCGTAATAGCAGTCGACGTCCTCTATGACGTGATCACAGCTGAAAGGTATCCCGCTTGGAGGAGAGTTGGAATCAGCCCCACTTCAAGTCGCAGGGTATGCGGACGACACCGCGATTTACATATAAAACAAGAACGTGCAAGCGACAGCCATTGGCACAGTGAAGAAATTTTCGCCGGTGTCAGGGCTTAAACTCAACGTGAAGAAATCAGCTGCAATAAACTTAGGACACGGTCATGCAGAAGTAGTGGCGAGCAACAAAGACGAACACGCAAATCCTGACGAAGATAACATCAAAGGGGTAGTCGAACAAGAGGACGACTCCAGCGTGGATGAAACGAACAGCACTTGCTACCTGGTCCACGTTTCTGGGAGTGGGGACACAGTAGACGAAGCGTGGGAAAAGGCTATGGCTGCACTACGGGTGCGATAAGTCTTGGCGGAAGTTAAAACCAACACAGTACATCAAAGAGCGGCCATATCGAATGCAAACATTCTGCCCAAGTTGATGTTCGTAGCGAGACACGCATGGCCGACGCAAGATCTAATCAAGAAAGCAGACTTGAGTATACGGAATTACGTATGGAAATCGACATTTGCGGTAGCAGAGGGGGCTCCTGTCGGGTGGGTTCAAGCAGGGCTTGCATAGCAACCACCTGGATGCGGAGGATTGGGGGTTCCTAACATCCGGATCGAGCTCATGGCGATGAGTGCCACAGTTGTTGGATATTGGGCCCTCACGCAGAACAAGCAAAAACATCGATTACGATAGATTTTGCAGACGAGAACACCGAAACCGCGGAGCCGATAGTACCGCAGCAAAGTACCACAACGGAAGAACCGATAGATACGTTGTGGGCAACAGGACGCCCATAGGCAGCGTAACACTTTAACAACATCACCCATCTGGGGGGTGACAGCAAAACGGACATAGCGGAGTTGAGAGCAGCGCTTAGACACGCCAATGATGTCAACACGAGATGGACGAATAGTGGACTCACCATTACGTGTGGAGGACATGGAAAGCAAATGCTGGCAACACGAAGGAATCGGCGCCTGAAGGAAATAGGAGTCTTTTTGCACACATCGGTACTGAAAGTTAAACTAAAGCACATCTGAGTAGGAGGTTCACAAGGCAAGCAGCGAAAATGAACGATATTCAAGCACATGTAGCAGACATGATGGTGGGCAACATAATGGAGATTGAAAACGCGGTGAACGGAGGGGTGGTGTTCACCCCAATCACACACACAATATCATTGACTAGTAAGGAGGCACACTCATTTAGAGGAGTGTCCCTAAGTATACTGGCGAGCTACCCAGAGCTGGTTTTCAGACGCATAGAGGACAACCAGCACAGCCTGGAAGATAAACATCATTTGTTCTCTGTAACCGGAGCAATCTAGGGGCAACTGGAACATACGTGGGGATCAGCGGCTACACTAGCGCCCTGGGATCAAGCAGTTGGCACGATGGAGGAAGCAATTGCAAGGTTTCCGCAGGTGCCACCAAACAGGATACAAGTCACACCACACAAATGGCTGACCAAAATGAGCGATGTGGGCGGGCAAAAGGGGGTGGTCCCAATCGAGAAAGCAGTACAAACAACTCATGAACAAAAAGAGAGATAGTACGGCAGAGGTAGCGAAGCAACGAATACAACGAAAGCTGGTCGCTGGACGTGACAGATCGGCACAGGCACTCCGAAATGTAACGTGGGGGCAGATACAGCAGATGGAATCGGTAACTGCGTATCAAACGCAACCGCTTATGAAGTTGAAGCTGAACAGACTTAGGTTGTGGGCTGGAGAAGAGCGAGGTTACAGATGCGTTGCAGTCAGCTGTGTAATGGAGGTCTCAGTAGGCACAATGCACATGGCATGTATTTGCAAAGATCCGCAGAGTTATGGGGCGTGCTGCTAGCGGGATGGGGAAGGAGAATGACAAAGTCACTGCCAGTAGACACGTAGGAGGAGGAGCTACTAGAAGACAGTTTTGGCCTGCGACTGGCCTAAGTGGATCACGGGATGGGGGCAACAACACAATTTTGAACCATGGGAGGGTCTGCGAGTGGTGGCTTCACACATGTGGAGGTTAGGTGTGGCAGTCATACTGACAGGGATCTGGAGATGGAATGTTGATAGAGTCCACCCGGATGGACGAAAGCCTCGGACTATAGCAGATGCGCAGAGGCGAGTGAGAGGGGAGGTGAAGGAGGCGTACGCGAGGTACAGACTGGGATAGTATCCGCTGACGAGTAGGACGGAGCTTAGAATGCGGGTGGCGGAGATGATCAGCCAGGAGTGGACACAAGCTCACGAAAAACAGGGGGGGCAAGATAGGAAGGATATCACATACGTCTGATTCGGCGATGGAGGGTCCCAAGGGAACCCGGGACCGGGAGGCAGCCGTAGTGTGGTAATCGAGTAAAGAATAGGAGATGGAGAGGCGAGGCCTATTTGGGCAGCGGCGACGGCCCTTCGGAGACCAAGTATGACGACCAATGTGGCGGAGTTCGTGGTTCTCGAGCGTACGTTGGCACAAGCGGCTGCAGAACGGTGGACGGGGATTCACATCGTATAAGATAGCGAGATGATCCTGCGACTGATGCAAACGAAGACTCCGCCCAAGGCCAAGTAACTGAAATATTGGTACGCACGAACTACCAGGTTAGCAGATGTATGCAGGGTGGTCAGCGGGACTCGCCATACCGGAGAAACAACAAAATGGCAGATTGGTTAGCCAATCTAGCCATGGATGGGAAGAAAAGCGTCATGTAGCACTTCCTAACAACGGGAGGGAACAGCGAATGCACAAGGAGCTGCTGATGCACATGGATGGAGACATGAGGTAGTGGGGGAAGAGAGAAGGCACGCGCCTAGACAGCTGAAGTGGCGAGGCGGGTTTCAAGGGCACGCACAAAACTGGTCAAGATGTAAATGATTGACTAGATGGTCATTAGAGTTCAGTTCGAGGCATCGAAACAGTAACACAATATACAACAACAACAACAACTCTACAGGCGGATGGCGGACACAGTGAATATTCACGTCTGGCATGACACTCGAGGGAATATAATAACATGGCAGTGGGCTTAGCGCACCAAGCCAATGGCTTGAAGCCATGACTAGCAGAATTAGTCACCAGGTGACCTATGCGGTGTAGCAAGCACAGAACAACAATGGACACAGATGGGAGGACATATGATAGAAAACATGACACCGTGGATAGACGGTATGACAACAGACACGAAAACTGCAACACAATGGGTTTGCAGCCGCCTCCTATGGTCGACCAAAACAAAACGGTTAAGCACCAGCTAGATCAGGAGAAAATATGCTAGGGGTCGACATAGGGGCGAAACCTAGAACAGATATAGGAAGTCGTTAGCACAGCTAAGTGACATCAATGTACCTCATGACAAACCAAAACCCCACACAGCAGTCGCCGAGTCAGGTCGGCGCTTGTCTGGCCGGCGCAGAGATGTCCCCTCGCTGTTCGGCCCTTCCGAGAAAGTGAGTATCTCGCCTTGGTAGACACTGACCAACCAAGTCAGTCGTTCCGGAGAGTAACTGCATTCGTCAGACACCCCCGAGCTCTATTCTCCATCAGCGCGTGCTGAACGGCCACAATCGGAGGGTACAAACTTACATGACCGAACACATCGTGGATCATACAGCTGAACAGCTATTACCGCGTGCATAGTTGCTATTGTGGCTGGTGACAATAACCATTACTTCCGGGAAGAATTCGCAGAAGCGACGCATTTGCTGTGTCTGGAGAGCGATCGTTCGGAACAACTTGTCGCCGTCAAAGAAGATTGTGGCAGTGTTGCTTGTCCGTGAACAAAACTACCTGAAGCTAGATTGTGGACACCCGGCAAGGTATTTTCTTTCCCTAGTTCAGACAAGCATTAGTGTTCAGGTAAAAAACACGTAAATCATCTACAACAAACTCACCAGTTATTTGCCTTAAATATTACATGATCAGCTTGTTCTTCGCCCCAGCAGCTTGTGACTCTTTCACAAAATCTACAACTTTGGGGTGTTTAACTCTGCGATTCGATGCGCAATCCGCGTGCACGCGCTAGCCCAGCGCGTAGTTGTTCGAGGTGACCTGCTGCGTCACCTTCACTCGAAATCCCATCTCGCCCGATCAACAACAGTTATAGACAACCGCACCTCGCACTTGGTCGGCTTACTGAAATATGAATCGCATTTGCCAGCTGAACGACTTGCACGCGACCATCCATGCGTGCATACCACCCATTAGTATTATTTCTCGAACGCCCCTGAAATTTCAGTGGTAGGCGTGTTTTTTTTTCTTGCAACGTTCTGTCAGGGTCTTGCTCCTCGCGTTGACATCCATCGAGGTCCTATTGAAAACATGGTGAGTCTCGTCTTGATACACCTCCATGTATTCAAAAACATCGAAAGCAAAGTAATGACTTTCGATTACCGGCGCGAGACTACTTGACCCCTCAGTGAAGACAGGAACGTGGACCTCCGGTGCGTGTACTTCCGCTGATGCGTCGTCGGGCTTATAATCTGAGTTGTCGGCCCCATTCTCGACGTGGTGTGTCAGGTGGTAGCGATTTGGTTGAGTCCGGTGGTAGCTAAGTGATTGCGTCCGGCAGAAACGATCTCGAAATGAAAGGCTGAGATGGCAAGATGGATCTGGCACGGGGGAAAGGGAAGATAGGGGTGCTTCTCTAAAATTGCACCAGGTCAGATTGCAGAAATTTACGGTAAAATATTTTTAGTTCAGGGTGTGACTTTAGGAAGTGGTTAGAGTCACCAACGAGATTGCATAAAACCAACGCATTTGCCCTAACCACCAAAGTCGCCGGCCCTCGACCGGCGAGATCAAGCGCAGCGCGTAGCGCTGCAAGATTAGGGTGAGCCTACCGGACTTGGCCAGAGAGGTTTAGCATCG
>KE588095.1:7324-19244 GCA_000443045.1 Phytophthora x cambivora | reverse complement strand
AACACAACTTCTCGGAAACTCAATATTCCTTCGCAACCAATAGCTCAAAATGAGCGCAAAACACACGTCGTTCGAGTGTGCCTAAATCGCGATTCATACTTTGGTTGATTAGTATTTTTTTGTTTGACGCTGTCTCAAATGTAGCATTACAAGAACATTATGCTGTAAGACCAGCGATACCAGCCCAACCTTCTATTAATAGATAGTTTGTCAAGTAATTCCCGTCTTCGCGAGGCATGCGCCTTCGGCACCTTGAGCGCCGCACCATACCTACTCATAACCGTTTCCTAAATTTCAGAGCTTCTTCGTGCCCCGCGCGACTTTGTTAAAATCAATATGTATCAAACCAGCAACTATCCTAGAGCTTCACACAAGGTGGGACTGATGTAGCCCTTTCGAACATATAGCCGTCCATACTTTTTTTCTTTTCTCTTACCTATTGCTGCGTACCGGTACTAGAACACTTCAAAGTGAATTCATCATGCTTACTTCGTCTGACCCAAACAAAAATTCAAGAAAACGGTTTTTTTCTCAACTTGTCGAATATACGATTGTATATTCATCACATTTCAACGCATGATGGCCGGTTTTCAACAAAATTCGGTCGTTTTACTATCAACTCCGCGGGGGCTGAGCTGCCACAATCGTCACAGGATCTGGACTTCGACGCTCAATTTTACCCTTACCTAAATTCACCACGTTACGTACCATTGCAAAGGACTGAGACTCTCTAGTGAAACCCATGTATCGTTGCATGATGTCTTCCCAGCTCCAAGCGACACGGCCTTTTAAACAAGTGCTTCTATTAATATGTAGTAGTAGTGTTGGAAAAGTAAGGGCGCCGCGAGGAATTGAACCCACAAACATGTGGAACATACGCTGTTAGACCATTACACCATACTGGCTTCACTTCGGGCTGACACTGTCGATTGCATATTCCAACAAGTAGCACGATGAACAGAAAACAAGATATGTTTGTACTGCTAGGACGTGCGAAAGAAGCAAGTACTACATGTATTTCAGTGATACTTACCCTAAGCAACAACGCCACGTACGGCTTCTCGCTCCCGTCAAAGTTGTTTCTTGCTCCCGTTGGTGGAGTAGTACTGATTACTGCGAATAAGACCAAGTTATCCATCGTTGCTTGTCAAATCACTCCACGCTTCACAGTACTCCGTCGTTGATACGCCCCATGTCCTTATTTCGTCCAAAGCTGGTTCTGCTTCCTCTTGTAGAACATCGCGAAGTTTTCTTGGAGCTTACTCTTTTTCGGACCATAGATGTCAGCAAGCGTTTTGGGTGTTGCACCTTGTCTGTACATTTCTTCCATCTTCTTCAAAAACTTGCTCGCACGCGAATTCGCGTGCCGGAGTTTAATACCCCGGACACTTTTCTTCAAATTGTCGAGCAACGCCGAGCGGTCCTCATCGATGCTATTAGGCTCCGGAGAGTTGATGTCGCTTCTCAAAAGTCTCGACGCTGGACCCTTGACGGACTTGAAGGCGGAAGCAGCGTCGCCCGTTGCTAGGAGCGTGACCAAGGCCACAAAAAGGACCCATTGCAGTCGAGGCATACTTCACGGGTTGGCGGTGGCGCGACGTCCCTGGGCTGCGAATTGCGAAGTGGCAAGCAGCATGCCGAGATACCCTTATTGCGACTCGTAATTTACGAGTGCATGCTACGCCATGATTACATCACTTGCTACTCCGCTATCTAGTACCTAATCAAGCTTCGCAGATCCTGCAATCACCTTAGATATGTACCGGTGGTACTGTATGGTACTGTACAGTGCAATACTATATAGTAGACAGCAGTGTTGAAGCCGGTGTGTTGTTGTCACAACACACCGGCTTCTGCCTCGTAGCTTGACTGTAGATTTCAAAGCTTGAAATCGAATGGCGTTCCTGAATTCGACATCATCCGGTTGTGACGCCTTGATTACATGACTACAGACAACGACGGTGAAATCCGCCATACCTTAAAAACCCGCCCACCCAAACTTAAAGTCCCGAAAGCTAGTAGTAATATTTTAGCCAATACCTTACCATTAAGTGACCTGGCGGGTTTTCCTGTCGCGCTAAGCGTCAGTCGTTTCATATGGAGGATAGTGTTCAGATAGCGGGCGGATTTCACCGTCGTTGTCTGTATCTACTACGCTGTCTAGTACCTAATCAAGTTGAGCAACCACCTCATGACAATCGGCAACTTCAAAGCTCAAGATCGAATGGTGTTCCTGCACCCTTAAATACGACAACACGAAATCATCTTCAGCGTCGGTGTTGAGAGGACCACCAACCTTATTAAATTGTATTGATTGGGGGATTTTCGTCCTGAGCAGTTTCGATAATCGAGTTCGACCCCTATAGTGAAGACAAGTCAGAACGGGATGTATCCCGGTAAAGTAAAAATCCGCGATACGACTCACCGATGTGAGCACTAAACGTATTCAACGGCGTTACTTTAACGATAAACTAGTATCAGAGCTGAGAACTCTCTCATTCAGCAAAATACATCATGCGTTTCACAAGACCATCCCGCTAAGCCTCAAACCCGGATACATGGCGTTCTTGCTTAGACTGAAGTATCACTCAAATTCATGTACCACATGTAGTATTTGTTCCTCTTGCACATCCTGCCAGTGCAAAAATATATTGGCTCCTGTTCATCTTACTACTAATAGTACTTGCGTGTTGCCTTGAGCTGGGAGAACAGCATGTACCACATGTAGTATTTGTTCCTCTTGCACATCCTGCCAGTGCAAAAATATATTGGCTCCTGTTCATCTTACTACTAATAGTACTTGCGTGTTGCCTTGAGCTGGGAGAACAGCATGTGACGGTTTTCACTAGAGCGTCTCGGTCCTGTATAATTAAGTAACATGGTGATTTTAGGTAAGACTAAAAGACTAAAGTTGGGCTTCGAAGTCCAGATCGTGTGACGATTGCTCAGCATCCGCGGAGTTGATATTGGAACGGCCTAGCTTTGGGCTATACTTTTAGAAGACCGGCTATTCGGAGGCGAACTTATCTTGGCATGCTGCGTACCACTTCGCAATTCGAGGCCCAGGACCTCGCGCCATCGCCTTCCCGTGAAGTATGCCTAGACTGCGATGGATCATGTTTGCGGCCTTGGCTACGCTCATATCAATCAGCGACACCACTTCCGCCTTCAAGTCCGTCAAGGGTCCAGCGTCAGGTGGGTCTCCACCAACGCAGGATCCAACTACCGGGCCTAAAGTTTGGCACAGCGACGACCGGAGGCTCTTGAGAAGCGACATCAACTCTCCGGAGCCTAAAAGCATCGATGAAGAGCGATCGCGGTTGTTCGTCAAATTAAAGGATAGGGTCCACGAACTAAAACTCAGGTACGCGAACATGCGTATGCGCAAGTTCATGAAGAAGATGGAAGACATGTACGAAGGAGGTGCAACACCCGAAATGCTTGCTGAGCTCTATGGATCGACGATAAAGCTTAAGCTCCAAGAAGACTTTGCGCAGTACTACAAGTGGAGGCAGAGCTGGAGGATGCAAGGACGGGTGTATCCACGACCGGGTACTGTGAAGCGGGTCCCTACATTGAAGAGATTTGACTAGCAACGATGGATACCTTTGACTTATTCACGGTAATCGGCAATATGTCGCCAACGGGAGCAGGAAACAACTTTGACTCGATCGAGAAGCTGTAGACGGCGTCGTTGTAGGATAAGTGTCACTCAAATACATTTAGTAGTTGGTCCTCGCGCACATCCTGCCAGTGCGAACATATCTTGTTTCCTGTTCATCGTACTACCAGCTCATGGACTTCAGCTGCACAACATCACGTCTTCAAAGCCCACATCGTGTAAGCACTAATGACCTTGTCGTGACATGATGGTGACGGATTACGTTGAGATTACCTACATAGCACGGAAAAGAAACGGAAGCAAGTTGCTTCCGTTTCATTCAGCTTCTACAACGATACGGCTGGTGCCGTTGTACCTTGAGCGTTTTAGGGCATAAAGATGAAGCTGGGGCTTGATCCGTATGACCTGGTGGAGGCAATAAGATATAATATTGGGGAAGTGACGCATTCGCAAGTTAAATGCCAAATCCCATCCCCGTGAATGTGAACATGATCTGACTATTGTTACAACAGCGTTTATTATCATCGTATCGTGCCAGAGCAACAGAACTACCATACATGTAATGAGAAGAAGAATCCGAAGGCAAATCATTGATGATGATGAGTACATGTAATGCATCGTATTCTGGTTGAAGCAGAGAATGGCACCCATTATTTTGGAAGGCTACACCTAGAAGCTACAAAAATAGTCAATCAAGCTCAATACGAAGCACTTGATATATTGTTTAACCCAATCTATCTTGCTCAAGTTTGAACGTCGGCCAATCAAATCTGCATACAGCGCGAGGTTTTACTCTGAAAACCGAACTTTAAACTCTTTTCCGGGCCGGAGAAGTAGTAGTTTTGGGTGGTTAACGAAGTGTTAAACTGGTGCGCCGCCAGAGCACGCGGACAAGACGAGGAGAAGAATGCGGAGACCGGCGCGTGACATCCTTGGACATGTGGTTGGTTGAAACTACCGGGATGGGATCTGATTGGTCAGGTTTGTTAACCAAACCAACCATGAAGATGATTGGCTCGCAGGGGGCGTGGAGCTCCAGCTGAAGTCTTGCACGATTTGGAGCAAGCATAAGGCGATCGCGTTGAGCAAGAAGGTCGGCAAGGCCTACATGCTCGACTGTGAGAAGGACATGGCGCACTACGTGGAGTACGCCGTGATCAGCAGTGAGAGGGAGTTGTGGCACGCGTGCATAAACAACTTGAACAAGGACACTCTGGATAAGACGCAACGTGCTAATACCAGCATGGCCGTGGGTAAGCCACAAGTTCATGTCGTTGTGCGGGGGTTGCAGGATAGGTGAGCAGGCCGTCGCGCACTTCCCGTCTCGATCATTGTCGAGGACGATGAAGGTATGCAGCTGTTACACACAAACGTCATGCGGCCCATGAAGACGAAGTCGAAGGGCGGGGCCGATACGTGCTCATCTTTGTCGATGACTACTCCGAATACGTGGTGACGTACTTCATCACGAAGAAGAGCGAGATGCCCACCAAGTTCAAGACGTTCATGAACTTGTACGAGAACCAGAGGGAAGAGCGCATCAAGTGCCTGCGCTCCGACAACGGCATCGAGTCCATCAGCAAAGAGATTATAAGGTATGCGCATTAAACGGGATCGTGCGCCAGAAGACTGTGCCTTACAGTCCACAGCAGAACGACATAGTGGAGCGCACGAGGCACGATCATGTAGAAGGCTCGGAGCATGTTGTATTACATGGGCATCTCGATGACGGTCAGTACGTTGGCGTAATGGGTCAACCAGTCAACAACAAGTACGCACTTGGACATGACGCCGTACGAGTTGGTGCTCAAGGACAAGCCGCGGCTGGACGACTTGCGTGTGTTTGGTCGGTCAGATACGTTCATATCGGCAAGTCTAAGCACACCAAGTTGGAGCCGAAAGCCTCAAGTGCATGTTGCTCGGATACGCCGAGAACACAAAGGACTGCCGTGTATACGACTTGGGGTCGAACAAGGTGACCGGTGATGAGGTCGATGAAGCTCGACGAGCGCGAGTTGAATGACATATATGACTCAGCACCAACTGAGAGCATGACAGCCATCTATTCAACGGAGGATGTAGCTAAAGTCGTGCAGCACGGGCAAGAGCAACATCCAGCTGCTGATAAACCGATGGCATCGGTAGAGGAGGTCCATGGGGAAGACTCGGACATTGTAACGGGCTGGTTACGGTTACGTAAGTAGGTAGACAGAGTTACATAAGTAGGTAGGAGCCTCATAGCTATACAGGTACAGGCACACGGCTAGCGTGTGCCTGTTATCATGACCTGATTGGGTGAAAGTGGGGAGCCAGACCCGTTTCAGCCAATCAGGCATCGACTTCGATTTGAGTGGTTCACAAAAAGGACGGGAACCGCCGCTCCCGTTCCATAAATACACAGAGATAAATTTGCCCTAAACCTGACACTTTGTTCTACTATTGCGAGCTTTCTCTTGCATCTATAGTGTACGCTAGTGACGGTACTTTTTACCCCGTTACACCTGGTAGCACTTCGTAGTTCTTCCAATGACCAAGTTCGAGATGAGTGAAGGCACGCCGTTGGTGGACCCAGCGATGACGCTAGAGCACACGGCGTTTCCCCACCTCACCACCGTTGAGCGGCAAGCGCTACACCACCTCGCGGCGGTGTCCAGAGAGTACGTCGTTACGTCGCTGCTGAGCTCAGCGACCCCCGACCAACAGCGCCAATTCATTCAAGAATTAATGGAGCGCGAGCTCGCCGAAGCGAAGCGGCGAGTACCAACTCCCTCGCACTCCTCACGCAACGACGCCGTGAAGAGACGTCGATCTACTCCGGCGCCGGGCAAGACCGTCTTCCGCTGAACCGTTGGTTCCGCGAGATCGACATTGCGATCGCTTCGAGGTTGATCGAAGCGTCGACGGCGAGAGTCAACTTCCTGTTGTCTCGCCTCCCCGGAAAGGCCAAGGAGTGGACCCTTGGCAAGCTCGTCGTCGACCGGGACGCGTTTCCGACTCTGGAGAGTCTCCAGAGTGACATCCGACTCGCGTTCGAGCCTCCGCAAGACGAGTCGCGCACGCGTGCGACGTTCTTCGCCCTTCGCCAGGGCAAGATGTCCATGCGCGACTATGTGCAGAAGACCCGACACCTGGTTTCGTGTATAGTCACGAACCCGATCGACGTCGCCTCCCAAGTGCACGTCGTCATCTTCGGGATGCGTGAGGGCATGAAACGGTATTGCCTCACGCGAGCGGAGCCGTCGACACTCGAACCACGTTGCGCGCTGCGCGAGGACTACACGGTCGCGTCCTCCTACGCGCGAGCGCAGATGCCTCCGCGCCCGAGCCCATGGAAATTGATGCCATCGAAGCCGAGTCGAGGTCGCGGTCGACCTCGACTGCACGTGGTCCGCGGTTCAACAGTGACAGCCGCCCGCGCGACGGTCGCCAACTAATCCGCGACCGCTGCCGCAAGTCTGGACATCGCGCAGCGGTGTGTCGTGCGCCAGCTCCATTCCTGGCAAGCGCTCAAGTCGTCGGCGATGCCGACGACACGTTCCCGACCGCTCTTCCAAAAAACGGTCGGGACCAGTAGGTGCGGGGCACCCTACTGGCTACCTGCCCCCCCCGCGCTTTACCCACACCACCACCAACGGCGACTCGAGACTGTTTCTCATCAGTCTCCACGTCGCCGGCGCGTTGCTTGACTCCGGAGCCACGAACAACTTCATTCGTGACGATTGCCTCGCTCTCCTCCCGTCGCATGTGCGCGTGCGGGAAGGACCGGGCGAGATCGTCGTGAAGTAGGCTGACGGCAAGCCCCACCTGTTGGCGTACGCATTCGACGGCTTCTCCACCAACGACGACTTCTTGGTGATCGAGCTGACCTACGCCTTCGACTGCATCTTGGGGATGCCGTGGCTCGCTCGCTATCAGCCTGAGATCGACTGGTTAGCCCGTTTAGTTCGCCGACGTGCCGGCTACGACTTCAGTGAGGTGTTCACTCACCTACTCGTCGCCCCGTCGCGTCACGTCGCAGTCGTGGATCGGACATCCACGACACAGCCCCCACCACGAGAGCGATGACCCTCGCTGTGTGGA
Organism: Phytophthora x cambivora; assembly: GCA_000443045.1. Taxonomy (NCBI): domain Eukaryota; phylum Oomycota; class Peronosporomycetes; order Peronosporales; family Peronosporaceae; genus Phytophthora; species Phytophthora x cambivora. Next base: position 11,542 of record KE588095.1, on the reverse strand, counting down.
GTGCGCGGCCTCCGTCATTGGTCCAGTCAGCAACCCGCCCTCGCGAGCGTGCGAGGGCTTGAAGACAAACACGGTCGAGCAGTGGCTCCCGTGCGAGAAGAACGCGGTCGAGCAGCGGCTCCCGAATGAGAACCAGGCGGTCGAGCAGAGGCTCCCGCACAGAAACATCGCGGGAGAGTAGCGGCTCCCGCATGTGAAGAACGCGGTCGAGCAGCGGGCCCCGCCGGAGAACGCGACGGTCGAGCAGCGACTCCCGTTTGCTGATGGTTCCGTCGCGCAGCTGGACCTGCGCGACACCGGCATGGTCGAGACCGAGTTCCCATCCTTAGAAGAGTGTGAAGTGTCATCCAGCGAATCCTCATCCAGCGAGACTTCGGCTTCGAGCAGTGGCTCGAGGCGACTGAGGAAGTCCAAGCGCAACCGGTCCAGACGCCGCCGCCTGCGACGGAGGTCTATCGCGGTCGATCAGGCATCGTCGAGCGAGATCCTCCACGTCGTCGAGTATTCGGAGGGCTCTCCGAACCAGGTTCGCGCTATTGAGGTGTCGAATTCTCCCTCCGACGCGGCGACCATCACGCGGATTCCAGGCCTCTCCTGGAAGCACGTCCTGCGCGACCTGAAGGCTGTTGAGATCGAGCAAGTCTGTCTCCACATCGGCTCCGACCAACCCGACGTGCTTGCCAACGCAGTCAGCGACGACGCCTCGTCGTCGCGACCGGAGGCGTCTGAACCGAAGTCCGTTCGCGAGGCACGCTTCGCTGCACAGTCTTGGCAAGCACTCCAAAACTCGAACAACCCCGTCTACTCGCTTGCACGCGAGTTCGAAGACAGCTTCCCGAGAAGATTCCGGCGGAACTTCCTGCTGATCGAATTGTCCGGCACGAGATCGACCTCGTGATTCGGGTCGAAGTACTGCGTGACGCGGCAGTGGCCACTGGCGCGGGATCAAGCCATCGATGACTTCTTCGAAGGCCGCCGCAAGGCTGGCCACGTGCGAGAGAGTATCTCTCCGCACTCATGTCCGACGTTCTGCGTGAAGAAAGCGACTGGCGGGTGGTGCATCGTCCATGCGTTCAACAAGTTGAACGACGCCACCATTCCTGCGCAGACGCCCATTCCTCGGAAGGACATGGTCCTCGACACCATGTCTGGCAGCGTCATCTACAGTGCGATACGCCAGTTCCATGCAACGTCCTTCTTCAGCAGTGATGACATCGGCTGGATCAGACCCGCGTAATCCTTCGTGTACTTGTGAAGGTATTCGCGAGGCCCAGCCATTGACGCAGCTCCGTCTGGTTCTTGGGCGTCGGCCAAGAACAGATTGACGAGATCTTCTCAGGGTCGGCGCGAACGCCGCTCTTGCTGACGTAGCAACCTAGCACCGGTATCTCCGACGCACAAAATACACACTTGTTGAGGTTGGCGTACAGCTTGTTCTCGCGCATTTTCTCGAAAACCTTGCGCAGATGCCGGAGATGTACGTCGACGGCGCTGAGTCCGTCCTCAGCGCGGCTGTGAACAAAGATGTTGGCGAAGTAGCTCGGTGCAAAAGCACGGGGCGGGCGCAGTACATGCGAGACCATCCTGTTGAAGGTGGCCGGCGCATTCTTCAAACCCTGCGGCATCACGAGCCACTCCCAGAGCATGCCGCTGGGAGTGCTGACGGTCGTGAGAGGAATGTCGCTCTCTCTCATCAGATAGAAGCCGTCTATCAGATCGTCTGAAAACCAGGACGCATTCGACGCCGTGAAGAAGAGCCTCGCATCCGCGCCTGTATTGATGCTGCCCGACACGTTAAGATCCTTCCACGTGGTGTGCGACGCAATCGACTTCGCCATCGGATGCGCCCTCATGCAGTTTGATGCTGAGGGCGTGAGCGCGTCGTGAGTTATCAGTCACGACAGATGAAGCCGGCGGAGAAGAACTTCCCTGTCCATGACAAGGAGCTCCTTGCGATGCGCTACGCTCTGATCAAATTAAGAGTGTACCTCCTCGGCGAGCAAACGTTCGCAGTCTACACGGAACACGCTTCGCTACGAACGGCGGTGAAGAACCCGCATCTCTCTCAACGCATGGCGCGATGACTCTCGTTCTTTGCCGAGTACAACTTCGTCGTGCAATACAAGCCGGGCAAGAATAACATTCTTGCCGACGCGCTGTCCAGGCGACCCGATTACGATCCTTGACGCTTGACGCGTCATCAGGATATCCCTGACGACGATGACGACGATGATGACTGCGCGACGCTAGGCATCAATGCCACAGTCTCAAGCCCCGTTCTGCCACTGCGCCAGCAAATTGCTGACGCGTTCGAAGTGGACTCCTTCTACACTGTGATCATTCGGTATCTGCGTAATCCGACAGCAGATACGCTCGCCAAGCTGACGCGCCCAGCACGTGATGCGATCACGCGTTATGACCTCGACGGCGATCTTCTGATGTACGCTATCGACACATTCGACACGCCACGTGTCGTCATCCCCGCGAATGACGACCTTCGTGCTCGTCTGGTGCACGAGTACCATGATGCACCCGCCGGTGGTCATCTCGGGCGCGTGAAGACGTTCGCAGCACTTCTTCTGCCCTCGCATTACAAGTGGATACGGAAATGGGTCCGTTCCTGCGAGATCTGCCAGCGAGTGAAGCCTGCAGCGTCCAAGCAGGCTCCGCTTTGTCCGCTACCCATCGCCACGAGCGCGTGGCGATCCGTCAGCATGAACTTTATCTTCGGCCTTCCACGTGACGCCGAAAGCCGCACCGGTGTCCTCGTCTTTGTGGATCGCTTCAACAAGCTGGTCCATCTTGCTCCCGTCGCGGCAGAAGTGACGGCTGATGAGTCGGCCGAGTTGTTCCTCGACCTGGTGTTCCGCCACCACAGCCTGGCGGAGTCCATCGTCTCGGATCGCGACCCCCGTTTCACATCCGCGTTCTGGACGCGGCTGTTTGCGCTGCTGGGCACCCGCTTGCTCATGTCCACGGCGGCCCATCCAGAGACGGATGGGCAAACGGAGCGCGTCAATTGCGTACTCGAGGACGTATTGCGTAGCTACGCAATGTCTTCCGCCTCCTGGAGCTCCTTCCTGCCGATGGCCGAGTTTGCGCTGAACAACTCGACCCACGCGTCGACAGATTTGACGCCGTTCTTCATGCACAACGCGCGGCACCCGCGCGTTCCAGCCCTGCTGGCCGTCCTAAGTTCCAGTGCAGCAGCGGTCTCCACTATTGATGGGAGAGGAATGGCACCGACATCGAAGTCGGCGCAGGATTCGAGCGAACCCCTGCTGCCCCAGTCGGCCCAGTCGGCCAAGTCCAACACAGGAGACACGACACTTGAGGGACACGCCCTTCATGGCGTGGCATACGAGGACCTCTTCGCAGTCGACGTGGCTTCACCCGCCACGTCCGCCGTTGCCAACTTCGCCCCGGCAGCAACACCGACGCCGATCGACTCTGCAGCAGTGTCCGAGTTCCTTCTGCACCGCCAAGCCGTCACGCGGTTTGTGCGTGACGCGCTTCAAGTCGCTGTGGATCGACAGAAGGCCAACGCAGATCGAAAGGGTCGTAAGAACATGTCGTCCTTCCGGCGAGGCGAGCGAGTACTCTTATCTACGGATGACATCCAAGGCACGGCTGTGACGAACTTGGGTTCGAAGAAACTCGCGCCACGCTTTTTTTAACCCTCAAGATTTTGAAGGTTATCGGTGATGCCTATACACTAGACATTCCTACTACGATGCGACTCCACCATACGTTTTACGTCGGGCGCCTCAAGCCCTACGTTCCTGCGACGATCCCTGCACCGGAGGCCGAGCGTCCGCGGCGGCGCGTAACCTGAACCACCCTGCTGTCGACGCTGACGCCGAGTCGGCAAGGGCCCTCGCTCCTCACGCGAGGGCGTCGCCGGGCGTGACACGAGCGACTCCAAGTGACGAAGCCACTTCGACATCAGGCGCCGGACCTGCTCCGATCAAGTCGCAGCAGGGGACCGTTCAGCCGCAGTACGCTCACGCACAGGCTCAGAGAGATTCTGAGCCTCCATCGCACCGCCCCTCGCCTGATCGGCCCCCTGCTCGTTCGTCAGGCGCTCTGACTGACGTGTCGATTCGGAGCAACGAAGCCCCTCGACAGTCGCCGAAACCGCCGAAAATGCCGAAACCGGCGACGCATCAGAGTCGTGGCTCTGAAGCGACACCCCGCTCCTACGAGACGACCTTTCGC